>JAOTOL010001638.1:1765000-1985000 GCA_034440575.1 Imbricaverruca yamaguchii | reverse complement strand
AGAGGCGTCACGACCACTGGGGATTTGAAAAACGTACAAATCTCACCTGAAATACCGCGTTCAACTCAAAATTTGACCCACTGGAGATCCGAGAAACGTACAAATCTCACTTGAAGCAAACGCCGTGCTCAACTAAAAAATAGGACCCACAAAAAATAGGAGACCTGTGGAACGTACAAATATCACCTAGAACACCGCGCTCAACTAAAAATTGTACCTACCGGAGATCCGAGAAACGCAAAAATTTCACCTGAAACACCGCGGTGAACAACAAATAGGACACACTGGAGACCAGATGAACGTACAAATTTCACCTGAAACACCACGTCAACTAAACATTGGACACACTGGAGATTCTTGAATAGCACAAATTTCACCTGAAACACTACGCTCAACCAAAAATTGGATTGAATTTGATAGGGTGAATGTGGTGGATGGATCTTATGCTTTTTCAGGAGCTAGATAACTCAAGGTGCTGGCTTGTTGGCTTGCGCAGCTTTTTTTTCGTACAGTGCCATTACATCAGATGGGGCAGAACTTAACGCGCACGTTTTTCTACGCCTCTATATTTACAACGAGAAGGCTCCGTTTCCGTACATGTTGTCTCCACCTATACTGTCTTTCTGTGTGTGGTGCCGGGTCTATTGCGAGCTCCTCAAGTCCTCAGTCGGCGTCGTCTGCTGGCGTGTTGTGCCTTTCCATCCCTCTGCCTCCAGTTCGGCTGCATGTTGCACCATCCAAGTTGGTATTAACGATACCGACATGCCTGCACGAGCTTCGCACCTACAGCCACACCCCTGACACAGGTGGCTGCGCCAACCTGGGCTAGTCTTAAATCATGGTAACGGGCTGTTGAGCAGGTGCTGGCGGATGCCAGCCATGGGTTTTCCTTAGTCGTAAACATGACATGTGTTAGGATCAAACAAGCACGTACGGGTTACAAACGTGGAATACGTTTCATTTGTGGAAGAAGGGGATTATATATTCTAAGCTGCATGAACCATATGCGTGATAATGAAGTTGTCCCATATTGAAATTTCTTCAATTTAGCCCATATTGAGTCTAAAACAGGGGCGTCGCCACCGGGGGGGCAGAGGGGGCAATTGCCCCCCTGCCGTGAGACTGCCCCCCCCTGAAATTTGAGGAGGCCCCCAGGACGAAAAGGAGGCCCCCAGGACGAAAACGAAACCCCCAGGACGAAAAGGGGGCCCTCAGGACGAAAAAGAGTCCACCAGGACAAAAAGAAGGCACGTCAGGACGAAAAGGAGGCCCCCAGGACGAAAAGGAGGCCCTACAGGCCTAAAAGGAGGCCCCCAGGACGATAAGGAGGCCCCCAGGATGGAAAGGAGGCCCTCCAGGACGGAAAGGAGGCCCTCCAGGACGAAAAGAGGCCCTCCAGGATGAAAAGGAGGCCCCCAAGACGAAAAAGAGATTATACAAATTAGGGGCCTCCAGGAGGAGGCCCCTAATTTGTAAAAAGAAGTCACCTAGGAGAGGGTAGAAGGCCCCAGAAATCAAGCAAGTGCCAAATATTGACACAGAGGCCCCAGGACGAAAAGGCCACCAGGACGAAAAGGAGGTCCCCATGATGAAAATGAGGCCCCCAGGACGAAAAGGAGGTCCTCCAGGCCTCAGTTTCCCATTATCGAACCATACTAAGGGCCTAAAAACAATAGGAGGCCTTAACACAATGGAAGCCCCTTTTCGGGGAGCAGGAGGCCCCCTTTCGATCTCGCCCTCCTGGAAGAATTTCGTGGCGACGCCACTGGTCTAAAATATTATTTAATAACAAAAATGTTGATCATGAAGTGGAGGTATTGTCCCTCCAGTTGGTCAGCATGTTATTCGAGTTCCTGTTGGAACTCCCACTAGATGAAATATCCATCCAACTTGATGCGCGTCTTAAACAGTTTAATGAGGAACTGTGATATCTGCTTAACGATCAGAAAACAAAAAACTATGGCTTATTTTTTCTGTAATTTAAATAGCTTCTGTTACCTGTCCCCTGTAGTTTGTTCTGTGGGGGCGCATGTGAGTCTACCCGAAGAGGCGACTTTTGGCTGCTTGCTTATCACGACAGCACTTTGTTCATGGCGTCCATTTTGCTGCAACCGGCCATTTTGCTCCTCCCTCTTCGTGCTGCCGATCGGGAGCCATTTTCGTGCATCTCATGGATTGCAGGCGCCTGCGCCCGGCCGGAAGCTCCTCCCTGATCGCCGAGCCATGCGACGTCATCGTTGTGATTGGCGGACACGCAATGTCCTCTTGCTGCTTCTCATTCTCCGAAATTGAAGGCGTCGCCGACCGGATGCTCAACTGGCGCCGTGTTGTTGACACCGCGCGTGTTTATCGCAGGCATTCCACGGCGACACAGCGTGTGAGCGTGCCGAGCCGCCATTGTTTCGCCGGGCGCCTGCGGTGTCCACAGGCCGACGCGAGACAGCCACGTGCAGTGAGTCGGCATAATCCGCCGCTCAGCTGCACCGCCTGATCAGCTGATAAAGGCTGGACGCCGGCCGGACTGGCTGATCGGGTCCCGCAGCCGCGTCCAGGAGTCTCTCGGGTAGAGGGGTGGCAACCAGTGGCGTGACAAAGATATTGCCAAGGTAGTGGTCGGACTATACCCAGCTTCATCCACATCGAGAAGGTCCTCTGTTTTCGGACACTTTTTGGCGCCAGAGGTATTATCGATTTACTATGTATCACCCTGGACGACACACTTTTATCGTGATGAGATGGGCTGTCATGGCTCTATCGATGCTGAGGAAGACGGCACTCGTTCCTGGCACGCATTGGAGCCCATCACAATCCTCAATAGCCTTGCCTAGCTCTCATCTCGGGAGAATCTCAGCTACGAGATAGATGGGCCTTCACAAGTTCCTTTCAGCTCTTTGGGATCCCATTATCCCTTAAATGCCCTTTCAAACCCCAAGAGCATCCCGGCTATTTCTCGCCCTCAGTGCCCTGTTCTTTCCTCTGCTGTCAGGGTCACGTGCTGCCGACACGACCAAGCTAGCATAGACACTCCAGCTCTCGGGCGGGAGCCGGAGAGATACGCCTTGGGGGGGGGGTCTCTCGAGGCCCCTGAAGGCGGTCACCTGGAGGGTTCCATCAGACCCGCCAGGAGGTGGAGTTCAAATCGAAGATTCTGGCTAAAGTAAGCACTTTTTATTTGAACAAGTTGACTTCGAACGTTTTTCGGTCTTAGATTTCGGTCCTCTACCCATTAGAAGAGGAAAATACAAGAAAACTTTGAAACTAAAAATTTTGAAATTAAAAAAAATAGTTCTGATTTTCGAATGGCCAAAATGTTATGATCCTGGGAGACTTCGCTGTCCTTTCCCGGTTACAAATATTTTTTCTTCAAATTTCCACCAAAATGAACTCCCCAGGGCCCAAAACACGTAAGTCATGAAAACCTAGGCCCTCCTAGTGACGTCACTTTTGTGGGGAAAATTTGGGGTGGTGTCGAGCCCTACTCGTCAAGCGCTTTCCGATGACACCTCTTTCGTTTCCATGCGACACTTGTTTGGAGATAGTTAGCCTGTTCCTATCAACGGGACGGGGTGCGAGGATCTGACCGGAGAGACTGACCGAAGTTAAATATTAACAAAAAATAGCCCGCACGTATGCCTGACGATTGATCAGTTAGTCCAGGCCGGGCTAATTAAGTATCAGAGAGCAAGAGGGACGAGACGCAAAAAGAGCAAGAGTAAGGGAAGTAGAAGACCTGTTAGACGTGCGAAAACAAATTTAGAAGTGGTAGTGAAAGACGATGACACGGGAGGGGAAGGGTTTATTTGATGGCTTAGGGTGGACGAGAAGAAAATAAGGACGGTGCAGAGGCAGGGTCTAATGAGGAAGACAATATACAATGAATGCTATTCGATATACTATGTACTTTATTGAAATTTTAGACGACAATTTGTCTACTCGATGTTCATTTGTTGATAACCCTGCCGATATTTTTTTTTACGAATTCAATATGCGACCATATGGACCATTTATGCTCGAGAAGTGTTTTTATGCGATTAGTTCCATAGCTCGTCAGCCATGCCTGTCTGCCCCACCTTCCAGTGCAGGAAGAAAACAGCGAATCATGTTATAAGCGATGCAGTTTATTTATTTCCACAAAATAGTCATATTGGTTGGCCCCATAAACCAGCAATCAAACATCCTCAGAGATGCTAAAAACATCCGGGGCCTCCCTATTCGCACGCTGTAATCTCCGTTCAGAGCAAATTACACACACGATGCGTTCCATGCGGCAGTATGGCGCAGCTGAGATACATGTACAAAGTACAAAATACACCGGTCGGAAACCTCCCACGGATCAGTTGGTGAACTACGACAATGTTTTCCCGTGGTGACCGCGGCACATTGCGTCGGCTGTACGGTCCCAAGCTCGGCACACGTGCCAGCGTGCACGCGCGGCCCTGTCGTGGCCACGTGCCGCAGCAGCCATTTTGCAATGCCACGTGTCGCTGTGAGCCACGTGTCGGTGTGTAGCGGGACTATCACACGGGTGTCAGCCGGTCGGCGGCATGTCAGCTGGCGCTGCGCCACCGGCACGACCATCTGTGCCACCGGCACCACAATCTGCCCCACCGCGCGCTGGTGAGATGCTCCACGCGCGCTACTGCGTGTCCTTGCCCTCAAAGCGACACGAGAGATCGTTGATGAACTCCTTGAAGATGAGCGGGTCCATGTTCTTTCCGAGCTGGTAGAGTAGGAACCAGTCGCCGATCTGACTCTTGCGCGTGATTGTTTCGATTTGAGCGGCCGGCGCGAGACGGGCGCGCGCGCGGAACAGGTAGAGCCGCACCTGCGGTGACAGCACCACAGCCAGGCGGTACAGCAGTGACAGGCCGGTCACCACCGCCACCAGGATGAACCAGAACCACAGGAACACGAAGATTTTCTCGTTGATGATGTTGAGGGAGAGCACACAGAGGCCGTCGTGTCGCTGGACGGTGCCGGATGCTCCGTACTTGTGGAAGGTGCACTTGGTTACCTTGGGGAAGACGAGCGCCATCGGGTCGGGTCGGTCTTCCTGGTCCATGTTGGCGTACTGCAGTACTCTGGTGCCGTACGTGGTGAACTCGTAGCCCAGGAACATGTCGGTGAAGTATATTTGACCGATCACGTTGACAAAGTTGAGCACCTCACAGAAGAAGAAGCGGATAGCATAGAAGTTGTGGTTGTGCAAATTCTGCTGGACGTAGTCGACGAGTAGCTTCTTGCGGTCGCGCTTGGCGTCTTCGTCAATAATGGGGCAGTTCATCTCCATCACCAACATCTTGCACTTGCCGCCTTCCCAGACCTTCCACAGGTAGCGCGGTACGAAGAACAGGATCGCCTGGAAGAACAGCACGAAGCAAACCCACTGATAGTACTTGTGGTACTTGATCTCGTCGCCCTTCTCCACAGTGTCGACGCCCGGGTGTGGCACGGTCTCCCCGACCTCCTTGGTGAGCGCCTTGGGCACGGTGAACGTCGAATGGATCCAGCAGTAAGTATCCATGACGTTCTCGGGCACGCCATCGACGATGCAGTCAATGGGATCACCGATGTACTGGCGGGACGTCACCAGCAGCGAACACACCACTAGCAGGATCACAGTCGCCTTGTAGTGCAATCGGAACACATTGTTGTCGATGCAGACGCTGTCGATCTTGAGCAGCCCCTGCACCGATCCGAAAATGTCAAACATGGCGGCGACGTTGTGTGCGGCCGCCCGCTCGCGACCGTGAGGGCTTCAGCAGTGCCACTCTCTCCACAGCTCAGTACGGACACACCACGCCTGCGCGCCGACCTGTCGCTCTGGCGTCTACTGACGGCGCGCCGGCCGGCGCCTGCGCCGCTAGCCTCTGCCAGGGCGGCTGACCTTAGGCATGGCGGCAAGGACCATTCCGCGCGCGGACCCGGACGGTTGGCCGGCCGCCGGACAAAGGGAGAGCGGGGCGCCGCTGCCCGTGCACTGACGCAACCGTCCGGCCCGGCCCGGCCCGGCATGGCGGGGAGGGGGAGGCTGATGGATGGAGGGTGTGCGACAGGCCGGAGGGACCTGGCAGCGGAAGACGAGGGACACGGGGTGCGCGTCGCCGGGCCGCAGACGGACGCCGGCAGCTGCGGCCCTGTCGACACCAGCAGCTCGCCACCACGCGCGCGCGCGGCAGTCAGACCGCCCTGATGACGACACTCATGTTTCCCGGGGGCTCACCTTTAACGCGGGGCAGACTGACGCTGCCTCCGGCATCGGGTTTGGTGGCCAGGCTTGCCTGTTTTTGGGCGGTGAGTGATATTTTGGCATAAAGACAAAGAGACAAAGATATAAAAGATCAGTGCAACTATGAGCCACAAGGGCCCTTCTTTGTTGCACTCTGGACACCAGTTGCCCACCAAATCCGTCGATCATCCCTCCCTGGAATATTGAAAATCAAGCCCTCTATGCTTACGATGATTGTCTATGCTGTTTTTAAAGATGTTTAATGTGCTGTTACTATGGACATTAGTTTCTAGCAGCTGGTTCCAGTGTTCTATTACCATGTTGGTGAAGAAAGACTGTCTTTAACTCGTCCTACTGTGGTTTACTTTAATTTTGAATTGATGACCTCTAATTGCATCATTTCTGTTAAATTCAAACATTTCCCTGATATATCCATTTTCCATTCCATGGACAAATTTAAAGTCCTCGATGAGATCTCCTCTCAGCCTTCTATATATAAGTGAAAACATATTCAATTTCTTCAATCTCCTCATATGCCAGGTTACTTATACCATTAACCATTTGTGTAACCATCTTTTGTACCCTTTTTTTTTTTTTTTTTTTTTTTTTTTTTTTTTTTTTTTTTTTTTTTTTTTTTTTTTTTTTTCCCTTATATATATATATATATATTATATATATATATATATATATATATATATATATATATATATATATATATATATATATATATATATATATATATATATATATATATATATATATATATATATATATATATATATATATATATATATATATATATATATATATATATATATATATATATATATATATATATATATATATATATATATATATATATATATATATATATATATATATATATATATATATATATATATATATATATATATATATATATATATATATATATATATATATATATATATATATATATATATATATATATATATATATATATATATATATATATATATATATATATATATATATATATATATATATATATATATATATATATATATATATATATATATATATATATATATATATATATATATATATATATATATATATATATATATATATATATATATATATATATATATATATATATATATATATATATAACTCTCTCTCTCTCTCTCTCTCTCTCTCTCTCTCTAAAAGCCAACAATCTTTTTCATAGCCAGGAATCCAAGCTTGGACACCCAGATATGTATTTCACTTGTGAGCACTGTAAAATCGCCCTGTAGTCGGCGCACAATTAAGCATCAGATTACCACCACACCCACTACCATGCAAATCTTAAGAGCTCCCGAACAGATGGTATGATATCCTTTTTTTACGTAGGAGATGGTACGATATCCTTTTTTTGAACGAGCGCTAACTGACGGGAAATAATATAAACGTTGACATGTTTCGTAGACGGAACAAACCTCACGAAGTCAAATGAGTGCTTGGTAACTGCTCTTTAATCGGTTATCTTATTACGTTAGTGGCGTACACAAGGGGACAAAGGAGGAAATTTCCTGCCACCAACCCTGAGGGTCGTGGGCCCTCGAAATTCGCGTCAGAGCCTGGAAAAAGACGCGCACGATCCCCGACAAAAATAACTGTGGTTCCTAAAAACCTCGCCCTGACCCAAAGCATTGCGGGGGAGCGCCAAAAATTGGCATGTGGTCCAAAAAGTTGCCATTGGGCCCCAAAAAATTTGAGTCAGTATCCCACATAATACAGCACGGGACCCGAAACTTTTCCCGGCTCCGGAGTAATCGCGCCGGGACCCCCAGAAGCTCGCATTGGGAATCCAAAGATTCCCATCGACCACAACAACTTGGAGTCGGTCCCCAAATAAATACAACGTGCCTCTAAATCTCGCGTGAGCGCCAGACAAATCGAGCCTAGCCCCCAGAATGCGTGTCAGAAGCCAGATAAATTTGCGTCGATAGTCCGAACAAAATCACAGAGGAGCCCAAAAAGAACGCCGAATTCTAGAAATCTGTATCTCTTAAAGGCACACAAGCTCCGGCAAGAACGCGACAGTGCTTTTAAATATGCGCCGGACCGATAAAGAAACACACTGGAACCCCAAACCCCAAACGTACAGAAGCCCCCAACAAACATGCCCTTGAGTTCCACAAACTCGCTTGAGGCCCCACAAAACATCATATGGCCCCGAAGAAAATCTTGCGGGATCGCACAAAATATCGCCATTGCTTTAAAAATCGTGACGAGCCCATCGCATCCCCCTCCCCCCCCACACACACACACACACAAAAAAAATTGAGACGGGGCCAGAGATGAAGAAAAGGTATACGGGCCCGAGAAATCACGTCGTGACCAGGAAAAGTGATCCAAACTTCAAAGAATTCCAAAGAGGTCCAGGAAAGTAACTCCCAGAAAACTCGCACCTGGGTCGGATAAATCGCGACCGTGCCACTATAATGGGCGCTGCATGACCAATGTAGTCGATGCGTCCATAAACTCCAATAACCAACCGACCGTGCCACTAAATATCACGCATGATTCACTAAATCACACATTGGGGCCCAAGATTCCCATCAGAGTCCCATATAAATACCGAAGGGGCCAAATAATCGCATCGGGACCCCGGGAATAATGCCGGGCCCCGAAGAATATAGCAGGAACCACGTAAAATAATTGCGGGTCAGGAAAATCGCTCTAAAGCCCACAGCACGGATTATATTCTCAACAAAAAGTCCTATAGAGGCCTGAAACGAACGTGCAAGACCCCGAGATCATGCCGGGGCACAAAATATAGCACCGGGCGCCCAAGGTTCCAGATGGCGAGCAGAAATATTTAACGTCGGGTTCCGGAAAAGCGACCCCCGGATTCGAAAAATTCAGAAGTTCCGAAGAATTCAGGCTCAGAAAGCTTGCGCCGGGTACTCGGCAAATCATGTGGGAGCTCCAAAAACGTGAGCCTGGGGAACATTTATGACACCGAGCCCCATCAGGGGCACCAAATATATCCAGCGGGCCCGAAGCATAACACCTTAACCCGACAAAATTATCCTGATGCATCGATGCCGAATCAAACATGAATGATGAACGATGAATCAGTCGCCGGTCCCAGAAAATCGTTCTGTGCCTCCATCAATCGCGACACAGGACCCCAAAATCGCGCAGGGCCCAGACAAAACTATGCCGAGGCTCGAAAGATTGTCTCGTAGTACACAGATAGGGAGCCAGAGCCAGAGAAACCAAACTGGAACCCGGAAAAGACACCCGAGCTCCGAAAGTCAGAAAGAGGTCCCGACAAATTATGTCGAGCACAGGAAACTCAAGTCGAGGCATCGGAAGCTCGCACATGGGCCCAAAATATATACAACTGGACCCTAAAACCACACCGAGAGGCCGAAGAAATACTAGGGGGCTCCAAACGCACCTCGTCTCGCAAAACTTTAAGATGTGCTCTGGAGTCTTAAATAAACATGCCGGAAGCCTTCAAAATCGCACCAGAGGTCAGTAAACTGGCGGCGGGAGCCCTAAAATACACCGAAGCAGCAGCCAGCATGAGGGTCTAAAAACAGATTGTGGCCCGCAAAAATGGACATAGTGTAAAGGAAAACGAACCTGAGCACAAAATAAACGCACCGGTCCCTCAAAAACTCCGAAGTCGAAGCAAGGCGAAGCAACGACGCATTTCATGATGTAAAATATTGCACGATATCATTATACCATAGCAATTAGCAAAACGTAGGGCCTAAGCAGAAATCGCAGGATCGCACGAAATGTGGCGAATGTCGACGCCGAATGCGGCGAATGCGCACTGCGGGTGTACGTACGTGCACGGACATTCGCGCGGTGGCAACTGGGCATTGAAATTAAGCAGGCGTAATTTTGTTAAATATAACGTAGGTAGCACTAGCACTGCCCAGCCCTTGGGTGGTGCTACCCAGACCTTTGGTCCACCGGGTAGCACTTTTTGCCTTGCATGCCCTTTTTGATTGCAGTGCATTGTCATGCAGTTTTAGTGCACGTGTCCAGGCGATTGCTGCCGCCTGATTTGGTCCTGCTGCCCTCCTTAGTGCCGTCATTTGCAGGACTCTCCAAAGTCATGTGCCCTTCTGAGTGTCCTGCCCTATTAATGCCCTGCCCTTCAGCCCAACTTAGTGTTACGTCCTTCCCAAAGTCCAGTCCTAGTCATCGTTCTGCTTTTCCTTCCTTGGGTTTCCTGCTCTTCTTTCCTGAGTCTTCTGCCTATTGAGTGCCTTGCCCCCCTGATTGTTCTGCCCACTTCAGTGCTCTATCATCCTTCAGCGTCCTGTTTTGGCTGTATGACCTATGTAGTCGATGCGCCCCTAACCTACAAGTATGCTGCCATGGGCTGGAGATCTCTGATAAGGCCAGGAGGGTCCAAATCCATATTTCTAAGACACATTTCCGAATTTAATCGAGAAAATGGAAAATTAACATTAGCAGGGTATCAAACTAGGTTCGGATCCATATGCTGTCCTGAGTGCCCCACCCTCTTGAGTGCCTCATTCATGTCCTTTCTTCCTAATAATGCCCTACCCTGTTTATTACCCTGCCTTGCATTCACCGGTATACTGCACTCCTGGGTGTTCTTATGCCAATTTTAGTTCGGTACCCACCGAAATGTTCTGCTCCTCTTAGTGCTCTTATTTGTAGCACCTTTCCAGGTAATTGATGCCCTGCCCTCCTGCATACCCAACTCGCGTTAATATCTTGGCCTCTTGAATGTCCCACCCTCACGAGTGCCATACGCAATGTCCTGCCCTTATTACTGTCCTTCTGAATGCCATGCTGAGTTCCCTGCTACATAAGACCTTTGCCCTCTTTCGTGTCCTCCTGAGTACCTGTAATGTCCATCCGTATGTCCTCGGGGATGGGGGGATTTTTTTAAGGCGTGCCGGACCATAAAGATCATTTGCGCCGCCTTTAAAGGAACACATGTCTATAAAAGCGAGTGTTGCGATCAAGATGCAGGGAAGTGGACATTTACGTTAAGGGAATCTTACCTTATATTTTGTGCGACCTTTTTGGGTGTTAAAGGCGGGGGCTGGGTTTGGGACGTCTCCCTGATGTCCAACTGGCTATAATTTTGCTTTACTGGTTTGGGTGGGGTTGGAGTGTTCTGAGAGTGTCGAGTTGATCTTGGTAGGGTGCCGGCTTTAGCCTACTCCTATCGAAGAGCACCGAGGAATTTTTACCGTGCGGACAAGGAGGAAATTGTCCACACTGCCTCTCACGCCGGCTGCCGCGTGTTAGTTATTAGTAGCTGGTTAGTCTAAGCATGCCGTGCAGGGTTGTCAGTTGGTTTAGTAAGGTGTTTGACAATTCGGCTCTCCTACGTACGCTGTTCCTCTGGGTAACCATTTACGTTATGAGTCGGAAGGGAAATCGGCTCATTTACGTCCGGCGGCTCCTCTGAGTAGTCGTTTTACGTGATGCTCCTTTTCTTGCTTGTTTTTGTTTTTATGTTTTCCTGAAGCAAGTCGGCACATCTACCTTCGACGGCACCGCTAGGTGGCCCATTATTCCTAACTAGGAAGCAAATCGGCTCATGTACGTCCGACGCCATGCAGGGATGGCTATTTATGTGTTTCCTACGAGTGTTTCGCGGTCATGTCTTGCAAGTTGATGTGAACGTTGGTGGTGTGGTGCCTAGAGAGCTCATGCTTGCTCTGCGGCATGCAGATATTCAAATAGCAATTGAATGAGTTATGCGTGTTTGTCACCGAGAAGCGATGTAAGCGATATGGCGATGCCCTCTCTCTGGCAGAATGCCTTGAGTGGTTGTGTCTGACAGCTAAAGCCACTGCAGTCTAGCAAAATGTGGCCTACGCTTAACGTGGTGTTGCAGTTGTCCCAGTGACGTGTTTTGTGCTGGCAATCCTCTAACCGAGGCTGTGTTAGTTTTGTGCAACCGGTTCTAAGTCTAGTGATGATGACCTCTTTTTGTCGGTGACACTGATTTGATGTGTTCCATGTGCCCATCGTTGGTTTGATTGCGTGGGCGTGGTTGGATTTGTGTTGTGTTGAGCTGTGTTGTGTCCATGTGTTCTGTTGGTGTTGGCGAATGCGGTATTGTAGGAGTGCTTTGCAATCGTCTACATAATATTCCACGCTGGGGTAGGTGTTCGATGATAAGGCTTGCCCTGCGAGCCGATCTGCTTCTTCGTTACCTGGGATGTTGGCGTGGCCCGAAGTCCAGAGGAAGGAAAAGTTCAGGTTTACGTTATGGGCCACGATTTGTTGGATTCGATCATTGAAGTGATGAGGACAGTCGTGGGTGTTGCTAATTTACTGTGGGACGGATTTGGAGTCTGAGCAAATAACTACGTTTCTGACTTTTCGCTTAATGAGAATGGAGATAGCGGCCAGAATGGCCATTGCTTCAGCGGAGTAGATGGAGATGTCATCCGGACCAGATCTGAGACGCTTGGAAAGTCTGAGACCTGGTCCACCTTAGCCTCGTGTTTCGACCCATCCGTGAATTCGAGTGATTTGTGATTGTTGTCATCGGCGAACTTGTGAAAGAGGCCTAGAATGTCCCCCGATGTGATAGTGGCTTTCTTCTCCGAAAGCAAGTACTCGACCTTTGTTTGACTGAAAGTCCAGAATGGCCTTGTTCGCGGTCGAGCTGCAGTGGATGGCAATGTGAGGTTGAGATCTGAGAGAGCCGTGGCAATTTGAATGCTATATGGTGGAAGTTTGCGCGCAAATCGGCTCTTGTCGTATTTGTCAGGCGTGAAACAGCGCTGTGCCGGATGGTTTTGGATGGATTTGAGTTTGATGTGGTAGCGGCACAGCTGTTGTGTCTTCCTGTGGTGGAGTGATGGTGTGTTCGACTCTACTAGAAGACTAGCTATCGGTGTAGCGCTAAGGGCATCTGTGGCTGCTCTGAGGCAGCTGTTTTGGATGACTTCTAATTTTTGGGTCTGACTTTCTGAAATGGTGAAAATATGATGCTGTTGTATTCTATGATGGGTCGTATGATTGATGTGTAAGTTGCAGTAGTGTTTTCCTGTCTCCGCCCCAGTCTGCGCCTGCAAGTGGACGTATTATGCTGACGCGCTTCGATTCGTGATGACGGTGATATGAGTGTTGAAACTTGAAACCTTTTCGTGTAAATGCACTTGTAAGAACCTGAAACTTTTCACCTGCTCGATGGCTTTGCCATCGATTTTAAGGGGGAACGTTTTCGGTGTGGGACGGAGACGACTGTATGTGACAGTGGTCTGATTTTTCTGCGGACAGGGTGAAGCCCCAAGTTTTGCACCACTTTGTAATGTGGTCTAGCCCTCCTTGAATGTTTTTTTTCAGCTTTAAGGAAGCATTGTAATGTCCAAATTGATATGTCGTCCGCGAAAAGTGAGTATTGAAGAGAAGTGTCCGTGTGGTCGGGAAGTACGTCGTTGATCATGATGATGAAGAGGCTCGGTGAAAGCACGTTCCCCTGAGCCAGGCTCTGCTCCTGAGTTGTGATGCTTGATGTGACACTGCCGCATCGGACCCTAGGAGTCCTATCTCTGAGGAAGTTGAGAATGAAGTGTACCATGTGTCCGCGTAGGCCTATCTTATGGAGTTTGTGTGTCAGTGCTGATTTGTGCACTCGGTCGAATGCGGCTGTGATGCCTAGGTAGACAGTTATTGTTGTGCGTTTAGCCCGCGCCGTCTTTCCGGTCAAATCATCACACCCCGTCTCGGGGGTGGGGGTTGAAGACCCCCTCTAAAATCCAAACTAAGCATCGCACGAAAACGAAAGAGGTGTCATCGGAAAGCGCTCGACGAGTAGGGTCCGGATCGTCCCTCCAAAACAATTTTCCCCCAAACGTGACGTCACGACTTTTCACGACTTACATTATGTTTTTGACCCTGGGGAGTTCATTTTGTGGATATATGAAAAAAAAACTTATTTGGAACGAGATAAGGACAGCGAAATCGACAAGGGCTATAATTTTTTTGGCCCCCCCAATTTTTTGTTCGTTGAAATTTCAAACTTTAGAGTTCAGGTTATCTTTAATTTTCCTTTTGCAATGGGTAGAGCAGACCGAGAAACGTTGTTGGAAATTCAACTTGCCCTAATAAAAAAATGGTTACTTTAGCCAGAATCCTGTATTTGAACTGCAATTTGTAAATGTACAAGATTTGTATGTAGTCAAAAATGAAAAAATGAAAAAATTCCACTCTTACGTTTCGTTGCATCCGTAAAGATAAGCAAACGCTGAAAGTTTCATTAAAATATCTCCATCCGTTCAAGCGTGACGACTGGTTGAACTTTTTTTCGAGGTGACCTCACTTGACTTTGACTAACTCGTTGACCCTAGACAACCTGACGTTAGTTATTTGGGCTTTAGGGCGCATCGACCATGTTGATCATATAGCGACAACCTGACGTAAAAATGTTGAATCAGCATGTCAAATTGATGTGGAAAAAGGTATGTCAACTTCGGGCGCGCTGCCGCGCGCCGTTCTTCCGCTATCCGCGAAAAACCTGAGGTGGGGCGGTTGAAGACCCCCCCCCTCCCGAGACGGGACGGGTTAATGTATAGACCACTTTTGATGTTATGCACTAATCTAATCAGATTGTCTGTAATTGGTTTTTGCCGTTGGAAGCCGCATTGAAATTCGTCCAGCAGGTCGGTGTGTTCCAGAAATTCCCTCAATCGTGTGTTGACCATGAGTTAGATCAGCTTGCTAGCACATCTAGTAAGTGAGATGGGTCTATAACCTTTTGAGTTGGACTGATCTTTGTGTGGCTTTGGCCATGGTATGACGACGCTCTCGCGCCAGGATGCGGGAAACGTGTCGCTTTGGTACAGTTCATTTATGGCCGTTAGTTTGTGTTACAGTTCATTTACGGCCGTTAGTAGACACATTAGGGAGTTTTTGCTGAGACGTTTAAGACGCTGGTAATGGATGTCATCCGGCCCATCTGACGTGTTTCCACACTTGCTGAGGGCAAGTTGTAATTCGTGCATAGTGAATGACTGATTATAGATTTCGCTATTGTTAGAGCTAAAATTTGCTTTAGGGGGAAGGGCGTCTAGAACGCTTACTATAGTGGTGTCATAGGTGCTGTTGCCGGATATGCTGGCGTAGTGTAGATTAAAGTGGTCTACGACTTGTTGTGGGCCAGTGATGTGCTGTCCATTCACCGTCAGCTGGGGGAAGGGGCCTGGTGGTGGTTTGCGTTTCAGATTGAAGCGCTTCATCAAGTCGCATATTCTGGCGGTAGGTGCGAACCAATTGAATTGCGAGGCAAAAGACTGCCAGGAGTTTTGGCGTGCTGTTCGAATTGTGCACCAGCAGTGTTTTTGAGATTGTCTGCATGCTGATAGGTGTGATTCGCACACGCATCTTTTGAATTGTTTGTGGGCACGGCACTGTGCGGCGATTGCCCTTTGACAGTCCGGGGTCCCCCATGGCGTAGATGCCTTTTCCTAGTTTTTTAAATACCTTTTTGGACTGAGTTTTGTGCTGCTGAGCTGATGGCCCTTAGGATTGTCTCCATCTTACTGGTATCTAAAGTTATTAGGTTGAGGTCCACCTGTCCCTCGAATTTAGCTCAGTCCGCTCTTTTCAAGTTCTAAGATTGTCTAAATAGCTTTGTGTGGTGGATAGCGTCCGTGCTGAGCCTAATCGTGATTGGATAGTGGTCGCTCAGCCCGGGAACGCCTGAAACTGACCAGTGAAATAGTGAGCTAAGTCGTGGGGTGCAGCACATTAAGTCAATGCAAGTGTCCGATCATAATAAGGTCGGGTTGTGGCGGGTGGCGGCCCCGGTGTTAAGAAGTACTAAGATGTCAGAAATAAACTGGTGAACTTCGTGCCCTATATTGTCTGTCTGGGCGCTTCCCCAAGAGGGGTGTTTAGCATTAAAGTCTCCCATAATGAGAACTGGTGGAGGGGCCTGAAGCAGCAGGTCGTTGAGCTACTGTGATGTCAGGGTTTCAGCTGACGGCAAAATGTATAGTGAGATGACCGTGGTTTGGCAATGTGCACTTTTGAGGCTGACTGCTACGCAATTTAGGGGAGTATTTAACGTTACTCGACGATGAGGTATGCTGTTTGATGTGAGCATGGCTGCGCCCCATTTCCTATGTGGGCCATTTACGTTGTTCAGGTGCCAAGTGTAATCTGGAATTGTGTTCCAAATTGAGTCAGAATCTCGAAAGTAGGTTTCTTGAAGCGCAGCGATTAATGGTTTTTGTTGTAAGAATTCAGATTTAAATTTCATGAATTTGCCTGGAATGCCACCGGTGTTCCACTGGAGAAAAGGTCCCATTGCCGAACGTTTAGTGGCTGTCTGTGTTCCTAAACTGGGGTAGTGTCGGTGCCGAGTTTTAGGGTGGGTGTGGTGGCCTTGGTTCTATGCCTTGTTTTGGGCCGGCCGGATGGGTGTAGTAGGGGCCGAGGTCCTAGAGGAGGCAATGAAGGGAAGACTTCAGGGTGGTGAGGTCGGCCTTGGCCGGTTGGAGAGGTTGGCGCGAAGGGATATGGCCAGTTCCCATGGGGGATGGGTGGGTGCCAATGGGGGATGTAATGGATACCGAGTCTGTGTTGGAGGTGAGGTTAACGTGGGAAGCTGGCCTCGCGGTGGAAGGGGTGTGGGAGGAGGCCTGGTCGTTGGCGCAGGGGATGTGGATAAGGACCAGGTCCGAAGTGGAGCGGATGTGGGAGCAGGTCAGGTCCTGGGTGGGGTAGGGTGGGAAGGAGTGGGGAGCGGCGAGGTCGAGGGGCGGTGGCTCGGGGAGTTCGGGGATCGGTGGGGCGGTTGAGGCGAGGGTCGCAGGGGCGGCTGAGGTGAGGGCCGGAGGAGCGTTGAGGAGGGAGTTGTGCCGGGCTCCGGGAGCCGGTTGCTGGTGGGACGGTAGGGCCGGTGGGGGCTGGTGTTGGAGGGGATGTTGGTTTAGGTGTGGAGAGCGTTGCTGCGTAGCTTCGCCCGGTGGTAGGTGCTGTGTGGACAGGTGCAGTTGTGGGTTTGCGAGGTCAGTGGTGCTGTAACGTAGATGCTGTCGTGCTGTTACATGTGGCACTCGGTGGGTTGTCGCATGCCGGCACACCTCCCTCTCATGTGCCCACTTGGGGAAGTTGTGGTTGGTGACAGGGTGCGGCCTGCGCAGCCTGCACACTTCCTTTCGGAAGAGTGGCAGTCGGATGTCGCGTGGTGATCGGCGCACTGGCTGTATCTTGGAGTTGGCGACGTGCATGCGTGTTCGCCATGTCCGTAACGCAAGCAGGACCGGCACCGTAGTGGTAGAGGCACGTAGGCCTTGTTCTGTATGTGTACGTGTGATGGCAGGTGTTTTGAGTCGAAAGTCAGTACTATCTGTTTGTGAGTTGAACGTGCCTCCCGTTTGATCTGACTGACTGTGGAATCCTTGAGTGTTGAGGCGTTGAAAAGTGCGGGATGTTGTCGGTAGGTACGCTATTCGTAGGTATTCGGGATGTTCGGTAGGTACGCAGGTTTTTCGCAGATAGTGGACGAACGGCCCGCGGTAGCGCGCCCAAATTTGGCATACCTTTTCCCACATCAATTTGACATGTTTTTTTTTTCAAAATTTTGAAGTCAGGTCATCTAGTGTCAACGAGTTAGTCAAGGTCAAGTGAGGTCACCTCCAAAAAGTTAAACCAGTCGTCACGCTTTAACGGATACAGATATTTTAATGAAACTTTCTGCGTTTGCTGATCTTTAGGGATGCAAGAAAACGTACGAGTGGATTTTTTTTTTGTTGTATTTGACTACATATAAATTTTGCGTATTTGCCAACTTGCAGTTCAAGTATAGGATTTTGGCTAAGGTATTTTTTATTGGGGCAAGTTGACTTCCAACAACGTTTCTCGGTCTGCTCTACCCACTGGAGGAGGAAAATTAAAGAAAACTTGAAAACTCAAAATTTTGAAATGAAAAAGATTGGGGGGAGGCAAAAAATAAAAACCCTGGTCGATTTCGCCTGTCCCTTTCTCATTCGAAATACATTTTGTTTTTCATATATCTCCGAAATGAACTCCCCAGAGCCAAAAACATCATGTAAGTCGTGAAAAGTCGTGAAGATCTAGCCCTCCTGGTGACGTCACTTTTGGAGGGAAATTGTTTTGGGGGTTGACCCGGACCCTACTCGTCGAGCGCTTTCCGATGACACTTATTTCGTTTTCGTGCGGTGCTTAGTTTGGATTGTAGTGGCGGGTTACTAACCCCCCCCCCCCGAGACGGGGAGTGAGGATCTGACCGGGAAGACGGCGCGGGTTAATGTAGCCCCGGCTGGTGTTCAAAGTGCGGTGTAGCGTGAAGGAGCAGCGCTGGCTGTTAAAGGTGGTTGTATTTAGGAGTGTTTGTGTGTCCTCGCTGGTCTGTGTTTGTACTAAGATGTGTGTGGTGTGCGTGTGGATCTTGCGCGTAGAATTCAGAAATGTGTCGGAATGTTCTCTCCAAAGTGAAGGAAGACTCCTGTGTGATGCTGTGTCCTGTGTTAGTGTACGCACCTATTAGCTAGGTGCCTTGTGTGTGGCTGGTGGCGGGCGCCATGGTGTTTACGGGTTCGGTCCCACCCCCGCAAGTGTCCTTCATGACTGAAAAACTACCTGGATTCGTTGCACCCTGGATCGAACTTTCGTTCTCTGGTCCCCGCCCCGGCCGCAATGGCCCAAGACAGTGGGCTCGACACCGTTAGGTTTTCACCGGGGAGAGGAGGGGGGTGAAGGTTAGTTTGGAGACAGAGAGAAGTCGGGGATTTGGTGAGGGAGGTTTTCCTTCTAGAGTCGCAGGGGCGTTTCTCAAGGGTCCCTGGAGCCCTTGGTGTCTTGCTACTTCTGCGACTACGGGTTCGACTTCAGCTCAAGCCCTGGACCTTTCTGCTGCTCTTTTTGGTTGTGCGAGCCTTGTTGCATGTGTGAGGCTTCCTGCGTCCGCCCATACGGCGTCCCGTCGAGCGTGTCGCCGCATGTCCTCCTAGGTGTCATGCTTTTCCGGGTGCTCCGCTAGCCTGAACGCCCTGCCAACCTTGTTGCAGTGCCTTTATCATTGGCCAGCCCTCCTGAGTGCCCCCTGAATGGTGTGCCATGCTTAGTATCTTCCCAAGTGCCATGTTGAATGCCCTACCTGCTCTTCTTAGCGCAGGGACGTGTGCAAGGCGGCACTGGAGGCGTGTTCCTCCGTCCCCTTATAGGAAGATGGCACGCATCTGGGAAGGCTCAACTGCACCCACTCCCTCAATTTTTTTCAGCCGGAAGCGCCCCTCCAGGTACTTTCGAAGGCACGCCCCTCCTGGCATGCCCCGTGGCAATTCCCGGATCAGACCATGTGGGTGCCGTACTCCGCCCATATCTCTGCCTTACTTGGTCTCTTTACGATGCTCTACCGTAATTATTATCGTGTCCGTAAAGCCACAATCTCCAATCTTCCCTGCCCTGCACACTGCCCTGTCCTAAATGCCCGTTCTTCTTAGCGTCTCGCCCTTTATGACGATATACCCTTCCTTAGTGTCCTCATCGGTGCTCTATCCAGCCAACTGTCCAGTCTTACTAAGCGCGCTGTCTTCCATGCAATACCCGGCGCCATGCCCTCCTTTCTTCGGCGCCGTTCCCCATTACGCGCCTTGCCCTCCATAGTGCCCTACTACTGCTATCGCACTACCCTCATGTGTTCTCGGAGTCCTACCCTCCGTAGAGTCTTCTTTATACATGCAATACCGAGTGCCTTGCTCCCCTTAGTTCCCTATCCTACTGAATGCCCTGCCCTACTTAATACGATCAACTCAAGTGCTTTTTGGTTTAGCAAATAGCCTAGCAATCCAAGATGACTAAAAACATCACAAACAGCACGACCAACCGCTGCTACAATCAGTTTCAATTTCGCTAGTGTATTGAAGCAATCAACACCGATCTGCAGTGGCCGTCGAGCTCAACAAACACATTACAGTGATACGCCGGCACACTTTCACAGTTGCAGATATCCACCCATGTGTGTTGCCCGGCTCAGACGACGCAATCAACGTCGGCCCCAAAACAAGACAGTCAGATGGTGGTAAGGAGACACTGCACAGCTGATACACAGCAAACACTACACACATCAACGGCAGTGGAACACCAAGTAACAATGCGCATGCACGTACTAAAAGGCTAAGGTATACTTACTCGGAATTACTGACATTTCCTGCACAAAATCCATTCTTTAAAGAAGAGGCTCGTTTAAGGGATACATGTAACGTTTCAGTTCCTTCGTTTTTCCGCGTGGAGAATGGATCGCCACCAACACTAGCAAGACGTAATATGATGACAAACATTGTGTACATGCTGCTTTGGCTGACAGCCAGTGATAAGATGGCACTTCAAGCGTATCATCGGACTGAGAGCGGTCTCAAGGAGCGCACACTTAATTGTATTACGAGGGCTCAGGATGACCAGAACTCCTCGGATTGCTTTTTGTGGTGCGTTCGTGCGTGTTCTGGTCGTAGGGGTCCCAGTTTTTTTTTTGTCTGGGATAATTGACTTTCTTTAAAAAAAATAACTGGATTTTGGCTACTTTGTTTCCAGGTCCCAAAACACCAACTTCATATTTTGTGTCAAAATACGACAAAAATATAAACCTAACGTGGCCTCCAGCCTCCGGTGGGTGCGCACAATCAGGATTCAGGGAACGAATCGCTGTAGTCCAATAAAAGGACGCATGAACACTACATGAACGCCCTTTAGCACTGCATGAACCATGTCAAGAGATCGAATAATGCTCGTGAATCGATACCTTTAGAGCGCTACGTGACCAAAGATGTCGATGCGTCACAAAGCCCAAATAACTAATTGTGTCAACCCCATCTCACCGCCGAGTGAAACCAGCAAATCACTGAGTCTCATTATTGTGTGCCCATCGTTAAATTAACCCGACCCATCTTTCTAGTCAGATCCTCACACCTCGCCTCTGGGGGTTGTTCTAGCTGTTGTTATCGCAAAGAACCCCTAGGTCCAAACAAGGCGGTGTACGAAAGCGAAGCAGGTATCATTGGAAAGTTCCCAACAAATATGGCTCGAAAATTACCTCGATTTTGGATGTTAAAATCATTTTGAAACTGAAAAGGACTTTCAGAAAAAATGGTTTTCGAAGGAAATGTCTCTCTTCATTTCTGGCAGACACATACTTAAAACGCACGCCATTTGATAGGTTATTACACATCGCACATTGCAAACGTAGTCAAATTGGCTTATCATGGGCAAAAATTAGCAGTGACCTCAGGTCACAGACCTGATCACAAGCACAAATCCAGAATACTGATGCAGAAATTGTCAACTTGGAGTCAAGTATTAAGCTCCATTTCAAAATATAGAAACGAATGTGCATGTGCTATGACGATCCTAAACAATCCCAAAAATGCTTCTGAGAAATTACATCTGATGACCCTGGCCTTTACTATTCTTCCTAGTTTTGGTTCCATTGAATACCTTAGGTCGAGCAATGCACGCTTGGTAGGTCGAGCAATGCACGCTTGGTACTATTTAGGCATGACAACTTGAAATAAAGCATACAAACATGAGTGTCTAAAAAGCTTAGCCCAATTTGTCTACCGTATTTTCACCCGGCCTCAGACCACTTGACGTGATTCAAGCAGCTTGGACAAGGAACTTCTCATTTATTCAATGCATATGCAGTAAATTCGACTAGAACATGCATATCGCAAAAATAGGAAAATTTGTCAAAAATGTGCCTACATTGGCAATGCCAGCACTTCCCTTACCCAACCTCAACCAAATATCAGAAATATACGTTTTGTATGCATTGCTTAATTGTGCACACGTAGCCGGTTCAATTGCAATGTCTTCAGTTATATAATTTATCGCCCCTGAAACAAGTTTGAAGGTCCCCTTTGGGCTCAGCTAAATCAAGATCTTAAAAGACATGAGGTTGAAACTTTCAGGTTATACAGAAAAACGACCACGGACAATGTACTGAACGTTTGGCGGTGCTGCGCTCCATCGTTTTCCACTGACGTGAAACAATCCTTGGGAGAGGGAAGATTGCTTCCCATACTGGGCAAAACTGACCACACCTAGCCTAATAGTACATACCAGAGAGGCTCTGCATGGCAGTCTTGACCACGGCTAGCCCGCTACCTACACAACAATAGCGGTAACACACGACAGGGCTATGGGCAGTGCGAACGATATCACTGCCGTATACCAATGGACACAAGGCAGGCGTGGACGCTGACCCACACACAGGTCCGTGCCTATGCTGAGTGCAGGGTGTCTGGATGGGAGGGCGGGATGTCTGGATGTGAGGGCGGGATGGGAGGGCGGGATGTCTAGATGTGAGGGTGGAATGTCTAGATGTGAGGGTGGGATGTCTAGATGCGAGGGTGGGATGTGAGGACGGGATGTCTGGATGGGATGGCGGGAAGTCTACATGGCAGTGGGTGAGTCGGAGGGGCTTGGGGGTGTCCGGACGACGCTGGCGTGCTGTACCCGGGCGGCCTTGAAACCAGCCAGTCGACAGACCCGCCTGGCCCTCAGAGTCACGTCCCACCGGTCACTGGTCAGGCGGAGCGGGCGCACTACATGGCGGCGTCAGCCTGCAGTGCTGCGGCGGCCAGCGGGTGGCAGAGGGGAGCGGAGGTAGATGAAACAAGCTCAGCTCTCGGGGAGCGAGGGGCGAGACGCCATGATTCACGAGTCGCGGACAGCATGGGACAGTATGTCGCGGAGTGGGTATTCCGTCAGCGATGGCGTCACAACCCGACGCTCTCACTCTGCCCACACCGCTCACAAAGACGATGGAAAACAGCGAACACCTACAGCTACACCAACGGCGCGTCCTGACCAGTACACTTCGCTGAGGCTTCCGTTGGTAACCGCGGAAACCGTACAAAACCGCTCCATCGCCCGAGGAACATGTACAAAAGCTACCAAAAAGACGCCGCGCAACAGTTGAGCCCTGATCACATCCGGAGACGACCATTCTATGAGCAAGGGGGCAGTTCGTCACCAACGCGTGTGTCTCTGAACATCGCTCACAGTGACACCCCGCAGAACACCACCATCGCACACCGAAATAACAGCTGGAAAACCTCCTTCGCACAAGACACAACGTATCTGTCATCCCATCCTGGTGAGATCACAGTACAGGGTATGTGAAAGATCGCGCCTGACGACAAAACGGAGGTCCGTGCGGCACACCACGGATCATGCCTTGGCAGACGATAACCGTCTGCCGACTAACAAGATGAAGCAATGAACAAGGAAGCTCCTCGATGCCAGAAACGGATGGTGAACTTTGAATGAACCGTCGACAACATCTTTGATTCAGTCCTTGACCCCGGGTAGATCTTTCTGAAACGAACGACCGTTGGGTTCTTTTAAGACGCATCCAACCGTTAGGTCATATAGCGTCGCTAACCTCCCACGCCGATTGGTCACGGGTGAACTCGGTAATGCTGCTTGTTGCGAGATTCGAACCCATACTCTTGCGACCAAGAGTCCGACACTTTACCGACTGAGCTACCGCGGCCCCCGTATTCAGGAAAACGATAATTTCGATTCTGGATACTAAATAACGCTCCAGATCTAAAAACATGAACATCGCAAATACTTCAACGAATGCCGGAAGGTCCTCCGATACTGCTTATCCAATATATCGTCAATTGTTTGAATGCTGATGACGAGGGGCACATGTGATGTTCGAACCAAAAGTACTGTCAACGTCAGGTGTGCCAGATGAAGCATTTCGTTCCGATCAGCTGCTTCTCTGGTCAGGTGCTTTGCAGGGCATGCATTGGCAAATGCTTCTGCTGAGTCGCATGATCGGAGCTTTTTCGCTTTGGCAAGATTCGAACCAGGGCTCTGGACCTGACCTAGTGACGTGTCGTCCTGACTAGCGCGGTCGGTAAGGTGTCAGACTCCTGCTCCAGGCACGGCATTTCTGATCCCACCAGCACCAAAAGGTTGACATACACGATTCAGCGGACGTTTTGTTCAATCCAAGATATTCTCAAGGCCGACGATGACCAGAAAAACAACTGACCGAAACGCTGTGTTGTTCCCTCTACCACACTTGGCGCATACAGTACATCGAATATATATACTATCTAGGGTACCTCGAGAAAAGTTTGTTTTCCCCCGAAACAGGGTTGTCACATTCATGAGACTTGGAGGAACTTTACATACCGATCTACCACAAGCCCAAATCCTAATAGATCATTTGACAAGATCGTGATGCTTCAATTTTTAAAATAAATGAATGAGGGGGTGATAATCACGAATAATTGATGACAGCTAAATCTGTAGCATCCAAGAAGCGCATGTCCAATCAAATTCTCCAAAACACTCACTGTCCAAGGATCCTCCATGAGGAAAAGCAACCACACTCGCATCGATCCGAAGTGTCTGAAGGACAGCATATCGCGACCGAAAGATTAAAATTCCTCCCTTCTCGTACATGTTTTGTTTGTTTGTTATATGATGCATACCTCACGCACAGCTAATCCCCCTGGTGTTGCCCTTTGCGGACTTAAACCGACTGCCGTTCCCGAGAGCCGACATGCACCTACCTCTGTTTTTATCTGCGGTCACGAGCTAACACATCCACCAGGCATACACCTCACTGCTCTTCCCACAGCGATCGTCAGGGCCCACCACCCCGACCGCGTTCAGTTTCCGTTCTTCTTGCAGTACTTGAGGAAGCTCAGCGCCTCCTCGACGTCGCGTCGTCCATCCAGGTAGCGGCAGCTCGCCTCCTGGATGTCGGCCACGAACTTGGCGTCGTAGCCGGCGGCCAGGTCGGGCGTCAGCTCGCCCAGCAGCTCCAGGTCGGTGCCGCCCAGCAGCGCGATGTAGCCGGGGTCGGCGCGCAGCCGCTGCAGCAGCTGCGCGCGCCGCGCGCCCGGCTGACCCGCCGCCGCGTCCGGCTCGTCCTGGATCTGCACCGTGCTGCCGACACAATCAGACGCTGACACGGCTGACAACCTAACCTAACCTCTCTAGACTTTTGTCATCGAGAGCATTGTGCTCTACGAGGACATCGTCATCGACAACACTATGCTCTCAGGGTGCATTGTTATCGAGAACACCATCCTTTAAGAGTGTGTTGCCATCGATAACACTATGCTCTCCGAGTATATTGTCATGGTGCACAATGAATGAGTAAATTCCTCCAATTGTGGACACTAGAATATTCAATGATATTGTGGTACACTCAGTTCACACAAACAAATCGCCTCAGCAGGAAAGTCAAGGCGTGCTTATTCCCTCCCAGTTCTCATTCCACGGCATGCCAGTAACAGCCCAATATTTCGTAGTGAATACGCCAATACATATAAAGTGAGTACAGCCAGTTTTAGGATCCACACAGCTCCGGGAGCACGATCGCCAGGCACACACCAACGAGAGGCCTCCTTTGGTCGAAGCGCCCTTAAACTGAAATAACTAACTAACGGGACGCCTCCAACAAGCATTGTTTTGGTGGAAACATATCCAATTGTCAATCCTGAACTTTCGACCGAGCGAGGCGCAAAACTAATCTTTAAAAACGTGTTCACCCGCCCATCTCCAGGCTCATTCTGTTTAATCACCGTCAAGTCTCATGTCACAGTAAGAAGCCCTTGTGGTCGTGTTCAAACGCCCCCGGGGGCGAGCGGGTACGAAGTGAGTGTGACCATCCAGCAGCCAACTGCGGTGTAACGAGACGCATGACAGGAGAGGTAAGCAGTCAGTGGATGAGTCACGGCAGCCTGACCATATTCGCAGGCTTCACCCCTCCCACCCACACACACGCCAGTGGCACAGTTCTGCTCCGAGGCGAGACGCTGACACGACTCGGCCCAGTCCTCCGGCTGACGCAACACGGTGCGCCTGTCCTGTCCGCAACACCGGCCTAATTAACAGCGTGGCCGGTTCCCCAGCCCGGCGGACCTAATTGGCGCAGGCGCCGCCGTCGACACAGCAAGTGCAGCCGTGCCCCCTCCCCACGGCTGCACCCATCGCCGCCTCATTCCGACCAAAACCGGTTGCTGGGCGCGCCCACAGTGCCGTGCAACATTTACCCGAACACGGCCGGCCGAGCCCAAACCACCGGTCACGGCGGGGCCTACACCAGCTGTCACACTGTGGCCCGACACCAGCCGTCACGGTGGGGCCCGACACCAGCCGTCACACTGGGGCCCGACACCAGCCGTCACGGCGGGGCCTACACCAGCTGTCACACTGGGGCCCGACACCAGCCGTCACACTGGGGCCCGACACCAGCCGTCACACTGGGGCCCGACACCAGCCGTCACGGCGGGGCCGACACCACCTGCCACACTGGAACCACCACGGGCCACACCAGCCGTCAAGGTGCGGGGCCGACACCAGCCGTCACACTGGGGCCCGATACCAACCGTCACGGTGTGGCCTACACCAGCCGTCACGGCGGGGCCGACACCAGCCGTCACACTGGGGCCCGACACCAGCCGTCACACTGGGGCCCAACACCAGCCACCACGGCGGGGCCGACACCACCTGTCACACTGGGGCCAGACACCAGCCGTCACGGCGGGGCCGACCCCACCCGTCACACTGGTCCCGACACCAACCGTCACACTGGGGCCAGATACCAGCCGTCACACTGGGACCCGACACCAGCCGTTACACTGGGGCCAGACATTACCCGTCACACTGGGACCCGACACCACCCATCAAGGTGCGGCCGACACCAGCCGTCAAGGTGCGACCGATACCAGCCGTCACACTGGGGCCCGACACCAACCGTCACACTGGGGCCAGATACCAGCCGTCAAGGTGCGGCCGATACCAGCCGTCACACTGGAGCCCCCACCACCCGTCGTGTGGCCGATACCAGTCATTATGGCGGGGCTGCAAGTGCTGGCTGTGTTTATGCTGATGATATCCACACGTGGTGTGCAAGTTAAACAAGCATCACATCATGGTCAACATGGTGCATATACTTCGTGAGCTCCATATTAGTGGTGCATCCATTATATCCAGCCCTGTACGGCCACGCTTTGCTATGCCTAAAAAATAATGATAAAATCACCAGTTCACTTTCCCCACCTGATAACGAGACCAACAAACATGCCACAAAACGCAATCTTGGATCATGGAGCACAACATTCCGTGCTCATTAGATCGAAGTTGGAAACGTTGTCGGAAACGCCATCAGTCCCTAGGGTAGGATGATCTTTGTTTATTGGAACACCACAACTGACGTTACGTCAAGATGCCGCTGAAAAAAATGAGGATCCTATTTCCGAGTATCCTGCAGGATTTGGATCAAGATTTGCACGAGGGAAATCTACAATCTTGTTTTGAACATTGGTAAATTGGCTCATATCGTATTCTCTGAAGACCTGATAGAACGGTAGCACATCGCTAGGTTTTTGCCTTTTGCTAGGCATTTATTCCTCTGGTATTCTTTGGGGATTACATTTTTGCTCGTCGATCTTAGTAATTCAAATTTCAAATGTATGTTGTGCTGTAGATTTACTGAAGATTCAGAGCATGTGTGCCAGCTGGTGCAATAATCTCACGTGAACCAATATGTATATCTTATTTCGTAATTATTTCCGGGCATTCAAGCATCTAAACTTATTTTTTGTTGCGTAACCTTTGAGGGTCCAGAATATAATTTCCGCTTTGAAAGTATATTCGGGACCTAGGATCCGCCATTTACTGATATTGAAGCCTGTTTCCTGTTGCAAAACCGCGAGTATCAAAGGCATACAATTTATCACAAACACACACACAAAAATACTAGGCTGAATTGGTTTTACCTGGACGCTTCATTCGGACTTCGTTTGTTTAATTGATTATTAAGGACCAGGGATGTGTCAACTGCTCAGAGCTCTCCGGCATTATAGTTCCCGCTCTGTCGCCCAATATTCCACCAAGTGATGCCACCCACGTTCACCGAGGTGACGTCGACACTCATTCTAAAGCTTCGAGCAGGAAATTATGACATGACGTATCGTTAAAGGTGCGAGACATCAAGTGCATATGTGGTCTTATCGCTGCCACACAAAAAGCATGGTACGCAAACGACACGGGGCGACTTCTTATCGGCTATTCCTCCACGACAGGCGGTCAAATCTGATGCACTTGACATCTTTGCTTGCTCGAATGGACCAGTCATGCTGCACAGTAAGCAAGTGTGCCCAACCAGCATGCTGTAACTTATACCGGATGCCATAACATGCATGCTATAACTTATACCGACACATCCAGACACCAGGGTCAGTAAAAACGCCGTCTGAACGACACATGCTAAGCCCAGTCGTGCGATCTGAAGATTGAAATGCGTACGATGATCACGTGGCCGGGACTGCACAGCACCCGCCCATGGTTGGAAACACGACGTTGGCCTTGTTTTTTTAGCATACAAAACATTTATTAACCACTCCCAGAAATTACACCCCATTTCACTTAAAGATGAAGAGAGCTGTTCGAAAAAAATACTGGAAACTCATTGCCGTTCGATACACATACCCAACAATGACTGAAAAGTAACAAACAAACAAAATTGTTGGACGTCAGAAACAGAGGGAAATGACCCTCTACGACGCGGAATTCATATAACTTTCCTCTCGAAATCCGTAATTCCAAAGCATAAATCCGGCTGTGCGGCCGCCACCAGGTCCGACGGACATCCTGTGGTCTGACGGCGACATCAGCTGACGGCCCACTGAAGACCAGTCCTGGGCCGACTTAACGGCGTGCCGACCAGCACACGCGGCCGGCCCCGCCGCCGGCGGCACGCTCCCGTCCGTCCTGGGCGGCCGGTCCGGTCCGACCAGCACACGCGGCCGGCCCCGCCGCCGGCGGCACGCTCCCGTCCGTCCCGGACGGCCGGTCCGGTCCGACCAGCACATGGACCGGCCAGATCGGCCGTGCAGACGTGTGCCGCACCGACCGCGACACCAAGGTCATGTGGCGGGGAGGTGAGGTGGCGTCGGCTGGGCCGCGCCGTAGCAGCCTCATGCACTGGTCGGCCCCAACTGTCTGTCTGGGCGGGTGTTGTGACGCGCCAGGGACACCCGTCTCGTGTGTCGGGGGCGTTGCCTGTGCAGACGTGTCGCAGTTACTGTATAACCAGCCCGCTGAGCTCAGCAGTCTCCTGGAACACCGCATCAAGACTACCTGTCGCGGCGACTGTATAACCAGCCCGCTGAGCTCAGCAGTCTCCTGGAACACCGCATCAAGAGCACGTGTTGCGGCGACTGCACAGCCAGCCCGCTGAGCTGAGTCGATTTCTAGAACACCACCTCAAGACCAGGGGAAGCTGGTCTTCCATCAAAACAGCCTGCACATCTCCGTGCCTACTTTCCAGGCCATTGCATAATTTGCTTTCCCGTATTTGATGCCTAGATTCAAAGGAATGCGTTTGTCGTGTCTCCACGTCCCTCACCTAACATTCACTTCACTAATACAGCACCATCACATGGCTTCATCGTTGTCATCGTTACACACATGTAAATGTCTTCTATACCGCATTCTGACGTTCCTTGGTTTCCTCCACCTCCACGTTCACCCTCACCGCCACCCCATCGCTCTCCCGTTCCGGCGCGTTCCCCTCTTACCGACCGGTACTCCTGTCTCCCCACCGAGCCGCCACCGAAAGCGTGCGCTAATTGCCGGGCACGGTACCGCCCCCCACTACCAGCTACGCTCACACCTCACGAGCTACGCGAACTTCCCCTCTCTTGCTCATTACGGTGCCGGCGTTAAAGATGTGAGGCTACAGCGAAACAGCAAACTCTCCCCCATGTGGTTGTGCGTGGTGCGATACAACGGTGTACCAGTCGCGTGCATATGTAGCCGTGCCTCTTCTCTTCTCCAGCCACAGCACCGGCCGCTTCTATGACCAGTTTGAAAATACCAAATCTTGGCCGTGGGCTGGGAACCACCTTGTGACAGCGTCACTGTACCCTGTCATGATCAACAGCACGGCTTCCGGATGGTACCAGTAGGCAATGTGTTGGATAAGACACTACAATGAAAACCTCACTTCGCTGTTGCTGTCGGCATAGGCGCACCGGAGGGGGCAGGGGGTCCGGCACCCCCCCCCCATGAGACCAAAGTGCCCTTTTGACAGAAAAGTGCCCTCTTGGCCGGAATGTCCCAAATTCAGCCCAAAAATAACCTGCCTGTGCCAAAGGTGCCCTTTGGGCCCAAAACTGCCCTTTTGGCGAAACAAATTTCACGCCCACACCTCCTCCCCCCCCCCCGGTCAACAAACCTTCCAGTGTGCCCCGGACCGCAAAGTGCCCTTTTGGAGCCGGTCAGGTGACCTTTTCGGTCCGCCCCCTCCCCCATTGAAAAATCCTAAGGTGCGCGCCTGGCTGTCGGACCTCTTCGGCCACGCTGTCCTACTACATTCTACTGCATACTACAGTTTGGCTACTATTTGGCCGATTCCTTATCGCGGTGAGGATAGGCCTTATCGCACGATAGCGGTGTCTAAGTAGTCTGTGCAGTTAGACGTTAGATTTTCCGTCCGCGCCGCGACAAGTTCGCGACATGCCGAAGCAGGCTCAAAAGCTGCAATGGCGGCCGGTAGAGCCGGTGTGAAGCATGGTAGCCAGGGATACGGAGCCGGAGCCGGAACATTTTGCCCGGAGCCAGAGCCGCCGGAACATTTTACTCGGAGCCGGAGTCGGAGCCGGAGCCGTCAAAAACCGACTCCGACTCCGAAAGAGGCGTAAATTAAACAAAATTAGCAAACGTGAAATGAACATATTATACCTAGTATGGTATGGCATGGTATGGTATGAAAACGCATTTTTAAAATAAAAAATTCTTAAATACGAGTAACACGTAGAAATATCATCAAATCATGGTAGAATAACCAATAACCATATTCTAGCCTCAGTAGTCAATGCAATAGTTCCATGTTTAGTTTAGTTACGTTCACTGTTTCCATCCTCAACGAGTTGTTGTACCTTATTAGAGATGAGATCAAACATCACAATTTACAACAATGGTGTTCCTTGGACCGTTCACGGGATGGGGAGTGTTGTTGATTCGAGTCTCCCCTCTTCTGATTGCCCCAATACGGCACGAAGCGAGCGTCAATTTACGAGGGAATAACACCGAAAAGTGATTTTTGCGGGGGCGGGTGTTTATTTAAAGATAGATATGGGGTTTATATGGGAAAGCTGCTTGTAATTGTCAGAAGTTTGCGCCTCTGAGTGGTCGCGGCTAACTTTTCTTTACATCTCCCTCCCCCTGGCTTCTACTTAATGGATCGATCAAGTTTTGGATATACGGAGCCGCAGCCGGAGCCGCCGGAGCCGGTACATTTTACCCGGAGCCGGAGCCGGAGCCGGAGCCGGGATGCTTCCCCGGAGCCGGAGCCGTCCAAAATTTTCCCGGCTCCGCATCCCTGATTGTAGCAGTAGCGCTGGCCACTATTGAACTCACTAAGCGCGCGCTCAACTGCGTCAACTTTTTTCTTGAAGGCTTCGAAATACAGAGGGTATATTATTCGACTAAGCTAGCGGCTAGCTACCCAACAAGCACATGAACTACAATGGACCAGTCATGCCATTGCAGCCTCGGAAGATCAGACAGGGCTCATTAGCGTGAAGCTGACACACAGACCAGCGCACTGGTCTCTCCTGAGTCGGGCTCATACAGATGACAAATACCGCCCAGTTTGCCTGCGTGTACCGACGCCACGTCGTGGCCCCCGGAAAACAAACCTTATCGCTGGACGTGTTTCAAATGAATATCAGCTCACTCGGGCCAATGACCCTCCCAGACTGAGGAGGGCAGTGCCGGCATAATCGGATCCTGGCTCAGAAACAACGGCAACATGCTCTTCCTCGGAAGACGACGTCGGCTGTTTTACGAATACGGCTGTGCCGTCTTCCCCACAGTCGTACTACAGAGCCCGCACTCTTGATCACCGAGCAGGTCGGTTCACCAGCCGACTTCACTCGCCATCATGACATTCCTTTCGCACCAGGTCTCCGCTTCGACCAAATATGTTGCATGCAAAAGATGTGCGGTAAAAGATGTCGGAGGACTTGCGTCGGCGCTAAACACGACGGTGGCCGACACGACTGATTCTCAGGGGCGATTGTTGTTCCGGGAACAGATGACTTTCTTGAGCGCTGATACTTCGTTCACGAGGGAGAGGGTGGAAGTTAGGAGGGTCAAGCAATGTTTTCACTCTAGCGGTTGGAACCTGTGTGCTCTTGTGGTGTACTTTGTTCCGCAAATAACCAGCAAAGGCGCGTTTGTGTCGCCCTCAGTGCGGAATAGGGCAAACTTCAACCGGCTCGCGCCACTTGAAAGTTTTTTTTTCTTCAAATGCGATTGTTTGTGGATATCTGGTGTTTTCTCTAGCGCTGACACCACACCATCACATCAGCAGTTGTCTTCGCGAGAAAATACTTTGATGACACACCCCCTACTCTGCATGCCATCTGCCAGGTTCCAGAGGCCGTCGTCCTACAGCCGTCGGCTACCGAACCCCGCTCGTCATCTATCGGACTCCGGTCGTCCTCCACCCGCCGTCTACCGGCCGTCCTCCAGACGCAGTCTACCAGACTCCACCCGTCATCTACCGGACTCTGGCCGTCCTACACCTGCCGTCTACCAGACTCCATCCGTCATCTACCGGACTCCGACCGTCCTCCACCCGCCGCCTACCGGCTGTCTACCGGACTCCACCTGTCGTCTGTCGGACTGGCCGTCCCTCAGTCTCCACCGTCCGCTCTCCACAGCCCTGATCTAGCCTCAGGTCCATCAACCAGCCTTGGGTCCGGTGAGACCACAGCGAGCGGCGAGCCAGCGCCGGCCAGCGGAACCCGCTCATAAACAGCGGCTATCAGCCGGGTGGCGGCGGCGGCGGCGGCGAGCCCAACGACAGCGATACGGCCGGCCCGTGATCCGTTAGCGGACGGCCGGCGGAGTCTGCGCCTCGTCAGCGGGCGCCGGCGTCCCGGCTGTGTTTATTGCTGTGTTCCGGCCGAGGTCAGCCCGCCCGCCGGGCCGGCCGCCGCCGCCACCGCCGCCGCCGACGGCAGCCAGGTGCACGCCGGCCAGGACGTGCCAGGCGCCGGCAAAGGAGCGGGGGAGGGGGTGGGTCACCTCCGCGGCGCGCGGCGCCCGGACCGGACCACAGACGATCAGTCGCTCGTTCAGGGCCGGAGCCATTAGCCCCATTTCCATGACACTAGCAAATCCGGACTTCCTTACCAATCCGGATTTCCGAAGTCATGGAAACGCCTTCGTCAGCTAACTGGATTGGATTCCAGAATCCGGCAATAAAAAGACTTCCTGAAGAAATCCAGAGTTCCCAGGAGATGGAAGCATATGGTAGCATTCACTCCGCGCCGTTTTCCTGCTTCCCCTGCCGTGAGCGCCGGCGTCGTTTTTTTAGGGCTTTTGGTGAAGCGTGACCGGGTTTATAATATAATATATATGATATATAATATAATATAAGATATAATATAATAAAATATAATATCATAAATTGGAAATAACAGCACGCCCTCTTCGAGTCTCTCATGCGACGACGCAGCCCACGCCGATGTGGCATACATTTTTGGGTATTGAAGATAAATGTCGCACGTGCACCGCAACTGTCAGCAAATCCGGAATTTCCCACCAAATCCCGATTCGGAAATCTTACGTGTAATCCTGATTTCCTCGCGAATTATCACGGAAACACTCCTTGTAATCCGGATTCGATTCATTATGAAAATCCAATCCAAATTCAAACCTGCCATGGAAACAAAGGTAATATATTGAAATATCATAAACTCGCAAATACTAGCAAGTCCTCTTCGAGTCTCTCATGCAACGACGCATCGCACGCCAATGGGGCATACGTTTTTTTGTATTGAAGGGAAATGCCACACGTGCGCCGCAACTTTCAGCAAATCCAGTATTTCTCACCAAATCCGGATTCGGAAGTCATACATGTAATTCTGATTTTCCCGCGAATGGCCAAGGAAACGCTCCTTGTAATCCGGATTCGATTCATTGTGGAAATCCAGTCCCAATTCAAACCTGTCATGGAAGCGAGGCTACTGTGGTCCCGACCCGGAGCAGCGTTTGACCGAACACCTGCACCCATGCGCGGTGTTTGAGTAGTAACAGTGGCGTGTTTTAGTGGTGGTCCTGGAGCACCACCGAAGTGCAACTGAGCATCGCCTACCTTTTAAAACTTTAAAACATTAGTGCCTATAGTGATGTGTCGAAAAGCCTACAAACCACAAGGCCATGCAAAAGCACCACCCGAAATTTTCGGAAGACCTTGGAAAGCTCCACTGGCGCCTGGACTACTCAGGTGGACTGTATCTGGACCACTCAGGTGGACTGTATCTGGACCACTCAGGTGGACTGTATCTGGACCACTCAGGTGGACTGTATCTGGACCACTCAGGTGGACTGTATCTGGACCACTCAAGTGGACCCGACAGTGAACAGGGCACGGGGCTGGCGTTGGCAACGCTCTATTCTGTTGCCAGAGCTGATCGACGGGGGAGACAATGATGATGGATTTACAAGCAACATTGCGCCGCTGCGGCCGACAGCTGGCTCCTCCACTGTGGCCAACAGCTGACTGCGCCATTGCGGCCAACAGCTGACTGAGTCACTACGGTTGTCCGTCTGCACGGCTTACACGGAAATACCACACAGCTCCGGCTCCTGGGACATCGCGAGGATCGGAAGGCACCCTGGTGTTTCCTTATTACGTGGAAAGTAGAAGCGTCACAAGGCGGCGCTTCTCCTAGTGATAATTTCACTGGAAGTGCACAATATGTCCGAGTTAAGTAAACCTCGCACAATTCACAACCATGTACGACTTTTCCGACACAAGAAAGGCCTTACACCCGCATTATAACTTCCGGCCACAGTCAACTTGGTAATTAATGACTAGCCCCGCACGCGGGGGCTGAACGCACCGCCGCGCTGTCACGGGCCGATGACGCAGGCACCGCTGGTGACGTCACATAACCCGCCGACCGGCGCCCCGGCGTCGCCGCCGTGCCGGCGCCGGCTGTCACGGGCCGATGACGCAGGCATGGCTGGTGACGTCACGTAACCCGCCGACCGGCGCCCGGCGTCGCCGGGGAGCGCCGTGATCGTATCGGCGAACCGGTTCACGAACAGAGTCGGGCGGGTGAGGGAGTCGCCGGTGCCAGGACCGGGGTGGACCCGGGGTAGAAGAGGGGATGAGGGAGCAACCTATGGCAAAACACAAGAGCAGGGTGAGGTGAGGGAGGAACCCGCGAGAGATGCTGGGAGGGCGGGGGACCCGCTGGCGCCAGGACTTCGGTGGACTGATACCGACTGAAGAGCTGGTGCAGGGGATCCGTTACCGCATACAGTTGTACCGCTGGTGCAGGGCTCGGTTACCGGTGCAGAGTTCAGTTACCGCATACAGTGGTACATAACACAGTCATACCGCATGCATAGACTGGACTCATATACCACAGGACTCATCAAAACTATTCATACTCAACAATGCAAATGTGGCCGTGGTGGAGGAATATTCTCGAACATCGGGTCCAGTAACGATGCAATGATATTAACTTAACAAGCCAACCATTAATGACACCAGCGACCACTACTATTCTGTTCCAATTTTTGTTGTAGAACTTCCCCTGATGCATCGAATAACCTCGTTGCGTTACATGCGAATAACTTAGATAATTAACAGCTGACATGATCAGGGCCGCTACTACCACCACTATTACTACTGCGTGAGACAGCCTCATACAGCAAGCCAGCTGCCAAATCACCCACGTAGACAACTTTCTTCAATGTGTCGGTGATTGTCCGCACATATGATAAAAACACGGAATAGCCTAAACGGCAGGTGGTTCCAAAGGGTCGTATGTTAAGTTCCGACTGATTCAACTGAATTGTCCTGCATTAAAACAATACAATGTAGATTGATACAAACAGCCATATGTATTAGGACCGGAGAGATGCTGCCATGCACGAAGGGAAAAGTCAGGTTTCCAAATGTGGCCAACGGATCGAATAGAACCCGGGATGGACGGTTACTCGATATGACAACCGAGTTGGTTACGGCCAGCCCAACGCCCAACCACAAAATCGACTGTGAAAAAACAAACACTAATGAAGCGCGGTTATAAACACTACCGCACGATGAATATGGCAATTACGGATGGGTTGCTATCAGTCAGTTTCCACCTGCCTGGACGGATATGCAAACAGATGACTGCTGCAAGGGCTGAGCAGTAGGGCACAGCGTCCTCGATAAATTTTTGATTCGAGATTCGTCCCTACAATTTTGAGATGTAATCGAGTGTGCTGATTTCAAATTCGAAAGCTGTTTTTGAATCAAAGCATTTTCTGGTCCGCAAATTTACACTTTTCTGCAGGCATGTTTCCTAACTTTATGCTAAATATGGGACTATGGACACAAAGACATGTCTGAAAGTTGTGTGACTGTTATATTCGTGATGTTCACACCAAAATACCTACGATTACCACTTTTCAGCGCGCTAAAGCGTATATTGGATGTATTTGTGACGTTTTCTCTGGTCCGTCCGACACATCTCTCACTAACGCCATCTATGGGTGTTTTTTTCTCTCATTAACTCGGAAAATTGACTCATTGAACTAGACATATGTCAAAAGCCTGTCCAGTACACATCTAAAATTTACACTAACGAACTGAAAACTGATGCCTAAGTTCCCTCAGGGGCGGATCCAGGAGGAGGCAATAGTAGGTATGTTGAAAAAGGCAAAGGCAGGTTCGTATACAAAATACAAAAAGTGAACACTTTCTTGAAAACTTCAAATAACATAAAACAAGCTTTGAAGTATCATAGTAATCGCTTGTAATGTAGGAAAACATTGCATAACACACAGGACTACCGTTTAGTGATCGGCTGAGGGAAATAATAGATATCTGAAGGACAGAATGCATAAAGTACAGTTTTGTGTGACATTTTTACTACTCCCCGTCATTGGCCTACTTCATAGCTTCCATTATATCCTTCTTAGAGAGGAACACTGGCAACTGTTTTCTGTGGTGGGCGCTGACGCGGACAGAGGCATCTCGGGCCTCCTGACCTTTCCAGCGGCTGTCGTGACGTGCTGGACCACCCGCTCCGTCGACAGGACATTCGCAGGGAACGGAGGGACATCCAGCGGCATGGATATGATCCTCCTGAGTTCTGGTGCGGCGATTCCACACGTAAACACAGGTTCCGTGATCTCTGTGTCGTCCCAGTCGATCAGTTGTATAAGTGATGAGGTGGACATGTTGATCTTGGGGTGCTTTCTCGTCCTTGGCGACTTGTCCCCGTACTCTGCTCCTCTTCTCACACCGATGAACTTTTCGATGGCGAACTTCCTATCTTCAGGTTGTTCACTGGCGAGAAGGGACAGCAGGAGGCTCTCAGGATGGGCGTACCAGGCGGAAGACCGAACACAGCGGGTAACCGCCGCCTGAACCTCTTCTGGTTGCGTACGAAGGGCTCGGAGATGGGTTATTATGTGTTTGGGTGCGTCCACGATTTTGGCCTTCGTCTTAATCTCAAAGTAGCACTATAAATATACGTTGACGCAGAACTCTGCCAGCCGTCTCAGGATTATCTTGTTTGAGTCGGTGAGCCCGTGCTGCCTGGTCCACAAGCATACTATCTTCTCACCTGTTGTCAACCAGCGCGCGTGGTTCAGCTTGCCAGGCTTCATTTCTTACATACTTGCAGGCAGACTTGCAGCTTTCACCGCCCGACACAGTTCGTAAGAGACCTTCTGGTCTGTTGACATGCTGTCAAGTACATCTTCTGGGATCTCCACATATTCCTCGCCTTCAGCTAGCCGTTCAAACGCTGGGTCATACCTCATGTCTTCAACCTTCGAATGCATCTTTCCAACAGGGCCTTGAAATCCGTCCCTTGCGTTTGTTGGGCCGTCCAGAGAAGTGATAATGTGTCTGAGTGGCAGTTATCCTGTGTGTATTTCTATTATTTCCCTCAGCCGATCACTAAACGGTAGTCCCGTGTGTTATGCAATGTTTTCCTACATTACAAACGATTACTATGATACTTCAAAGCTTGTTTTATGTTATTTGAAGTTTTCAAGAAACGTGTTCACTTTTTGTATTTTGTATACGAACCTGCCTTTGCCTTTTTCAACATACCTACTATTGCCTCCTCCTGGATCCGCCCCTGAGGGAACTTAGGCATCAGTTTTCAGTTCGTTAGTGTAAATTTTAGATGTATACTGGACAGGCTTTTGACATATGTCTAGTTCAATGAGTCAATTTTCCGAGTTAATGAAAAAAAAACACCTATAGATGGCGTTAGTGAGAGATGTGTCGGACGGACCAGAGAAAACGTCACAAATATATCCAATATACGCTTTAGCGCGCTGAAAAGTGGTAATCATAGGTATTTTGGTGTGAACATCACGAATATAACAGTCACACAACTTTCAGACATGTCTTTGTGTCCATAGTCCCATATTTAGCATAAAGTTAGGAATCATGCCTGCAGAAAAGTGTAAATTTGCGGACCAAAAAATGCTTTGATCCAAAAACAGCTTTCGAATTTGAAATCAGCACACTCGATTACATCTCAAAATCGTAGGGCCGAATATCTCGAATCCAAAATTTATCAAGGACGCTGTGCCCTACTGAGTCGCTGTGCCCTACTGTGTGTGACCTAACGGTGAACCCCTCCAACAAACCGGGAAAAAACATGTTGAGTGCTTGAGTCCGTAATCCGGTGTTGATTTTGGGCACTTTGTTGCCCGGCTGTGGCTGGTTCCATGCGCAGGTGATGACATATGGCCTCCACAATGAGCACGGACAGGTCGCAGGTGTTCCTTTGAAGGCGCGGCCACAAAAAGAAGCGCCGTCAAGTGCCGTCCGATTCCGGCGGGCACTCATGGGCACTGGGCAAACACTCGACTGCACCAACGGCAGCGAGATACCGCCGGGTGACATAGGCCTGCGCTGGCAGCAAACTCGTGTGAAACGACTCGGCTGCGTCAGGTGGCGTGGCTTGGGTACACTGATCACGAAAAACACTACCCACATGAATTTTCCCTATTGATATTATTAAAGTACGATGAATTGCTAGACATCAACAACACAAGTTGCAATAGCATCCCCGTATTTTATTCCCATTGTTTACATAAGTCTTTCACAATTACCAAGAAAGAGGTCAGTGCTGAATGTACGATATGCATCCAATATCGGATAGATAATCAGGTTGCATTTTCTTTCCAGGAACGTTTGTCCATTTGGCCCAACGCTTGCACCACGAACCAGAGGGAAAACGTAGCTTAGCCCGAGCAGGGCAGCTCGAGCTAGGCCTGATCGGGCCAGGAACAAAAATGCTGGCTGGGTTAGTAGTGGTGCAACCGAAATACTTAGGAAGTGACACTAAGCACCGAAAAATGATTTTTTGCAACAAAACTAAAAACAGCTGTGGACATTTTGGAATATGACAATTTATTGATCAATATACGAGGGCATCTTTCCTGAGGGGGAGGGTTGCAGCCGTGACTTTTCCTCCTCACCCCACTTGGAAGCCTCGGGCCGTCCATGGTTTGTATCCCTTCGCTAGGCGAGGCGGCCCTGAGAGGCGTGCTCGACGGCCAGAGCCCGGCGCTCCGCCGCCGACCGGCGCGACCCATGACCAGCTGGTGAGCCGACGCGCCACGCTCAGCCGCGCTCAGCCGAGCTGGCGCGCTGCCGGGAACCGAGCTGCGACCCGTCGGGACTGTCAGGAGCAGCTGCAGCGTAAACTGGCCGAGCTGCACGTGGCAGGTGCTGCGACCTATTATCGGCACCGATAAAACTGTGATTATGGCACCAAACGTCACTGCTGACACTTTGACGCGCTCTAAAGCCCGAATAACGTAACTAATTGACACTTCGAATAGGTACTTTGCGAGTGTTGGACCGCATGCTGCTGCTGGTGTGCCAGTACCGTAATGTGACGTACCATCTCGGGTGTTCCACTTGCCTGTGTGCGGCATGAAACTAGGACCCGCAACAATGAGTGATTCACGCGTAACTGCCGGGGATGTGCAAGAATCGAAGTCTACCGGAACGGACGGAGTAGGTGTCGCGTGCCGCATACTTTCGTTTTCTTCAGGTGTACTCTTTTCTTCTTTTGTGTATTTGAGGCGTGCGACGAACTGGCGTCCTACCTCGAGTTAACCAGCGACGACTGAAATGACTAAGCGACTCGTACATAGACAGATGTGCGACTCGCTTCCTACTTATTTACGCTACTTCTTACTTAAATACGCTTCATCCATAATAATTGGATTCAGCCAGCATTCAGCCAAACTGCTCTCACCGTTATGACTGATCACGACCACCGTGCCATGGATTCCGGAGAAGCTACCATCACTTTGTTGTTCGATTGTTCGAAATGTTTTCTTTAAATTAAAAAAAAAAAAAAAAAAAAAATTAAAAAAAATAAATTTAAAAATAAAAAAAAAAAAATAAAAAAAAATTTAAAATATTTAAATAAATAGTTTTTTTTGGGTTGTTGTTTTTTTTTTTTTTTTTTTGGGTGGGTGGGGTTTGGTTTGTTTTTTTTTTTTTTTTTTTTTTTTTTTTTTTTTTTTTTTTTTTTTTTTTTTTTTTTTTTTTTTTTTTTTTTTTTTTTTTTTTTTTTTTTTATTTTTTTTTTTTGTTTTTAATTTTAATAATCAATTCTTTTATTTGTGGTGGGTGTTATTTAGTTTTTTTTTTTTGTTTCCAAAAAGAAAAACGTTGTTTTTTTTTTTTTTTAAAAATAAAAACCTAATAAGGTTTTTTGGTTTTTAAAAAAAAAAAATTTATAATTAAATAATAAAAAATAAAATTTTTTTTAAAAAAAAAAATTTTTTTTTTTTTTTTTTTTTTTTTTTTTTTTTTTTTGTGAGTGGATTTTTACAAAACTAAAAATATGGGGTGTTTGTTTATTTAAATAATAAGTTTAGTTTTTTTTTTTTTTTTTTTTTTTTTTCTTTCCGGGCCTTGGCCTGGGGTTTTTTTTAAAATAAAAAGGGTTGAGTATTAAAAAAAAGGGGGGAAAGAAAGGGAAAAAAAAAAATATATATCAAAAAAAAATATTCTTTTTTTTTGAACTTCTAAAAAACCAAAAACCAAAAATCAAATTTGTAGTAGAATAATTTTTGAAGGAGGGGCCGGGGGTTTGTTTTATTTATTATTAATATCTATTCCCCCCAATTTTTATATATTTTTTTGTATGTTAAGCGTAATAAATAAGGTTTTATTTTTTTTTTTTTTATTTTTTTTTGTTTTAAGTTTTTGGGTTTTTTTGCGGCCGTAGATTAACACAAACACAAACTTCAAAGTAGAAATTATAGCAACAACCAGGGACAACGCTGATCTGAAGGTCCTCGAATCTCTACACATACGTAATCTACGGCCGCAACTAAACACGCAAACGACGTCTTGGTATATCACATAAAATTACATAAACATAAATTATACTTTATGCATTACGCGTTACATTCGATATATGTCTATATATGTGCGTGCATGCATGTGTCGATATGTATATGGACCATCGGCTCGGGCTTCCTCAGAGGATTCTATCTTGACCTAGTTGATTTCTGGTTTGGAGTTTCTTGAAGTGTCTGCATCAATGAAGATGCTTTTCTGTGATTCACGTGCATTTTTGCACGTTCTTTTCCCACGTTTTTTCAATTGTTAACCCTGCCATTTTTTATATCACTCCTGACGATGGCCCCTGGCCGAAACGTTGAGTAATATAGCATAATCCCTAACGCTACTTTTGATGTAAACTCAGCACCTCCTGGTATATTGAAGGTCGTACATTTCGTCTCACGCAAACTCCAACAAATAGCACTTGGTAAGCACTGAATGCATTGCGGTGTTCCACAACTTGCCGCCCGGACTGGAAGCTCTACGGTGGACGGTGAAGTCAGGTCAGGCTAGGTCAGGACGGTGAAGTCAGGTCAGGCTAGGTCAGGACGGTGAAGTCAGGTCAGGCTAGGTCAGGACGGTGAAGTCAGGTCAGGCTAGGTCAGGACGGTGAAGTCAGGTCTCCAAGGTCAGGACGGTGAAGCCTGGGCCTCACATGTGACAAATGTCTCACTTCTGAGCCGAATGCCCACTACCAAGTGTACCAGTACACTCCTAGATCCCCTTCTCTCCAGGCACGCGATGCTGCGCTGTGCACTCTGACAAATAGAGAGTGCATACATTGTTCACGACTGTGCCACTCGCCACAGCTGCATCTGTCAACAGTGGTGTCAACATTCAACAGTCAGTCAACAGTCAACGGTCTGTTAACAGCGAGATCGAACGCCAATTTAATTTAAGCTAGAACTGATGAGCATGATGCGTAAAAGTAGCCTATGCATTGTTATTGGTTAATTGCTGTGATGAACACGTATTAAATGTTTTCCTTAGTCAGCGCTTCATCTTATTAACTTTAATTCCCAATCAGCCCGAAACTACTCTAGGCTGTAACTACTCTGCAATCAGTCGACATTGACGCTCGGCGATGGCAGGTCGAAACCTCGTCACGTCCCAACAGTCTTGTCAGTACAGAGGCCGAAGTTCAAGCGAGTCAATTTCCCTGAATATACAACTGAAGTTCGTATGAGGGACCCAACCCGGCCCGGCCCAGCTTGACGCGGCCCAACCGTCACATTAAAAAAAAATACCTAGGAACGTTTCTTCTTTTAGAGCGCTGAAGTTGTAATTCATGAACACTGAATTCAACCATTAATTTTGATTTTTACCAGCTTCCAGGACAACAGGCGATCCATGAAGAAGGCTTCAAGAGAGAAAGAGAGAAGCAGAAACAGGGATAGAGACAGAGCGAGAGCGAGAGAGAGCGAGAGCGAAAGCGAGAGAGAACGAGAGAGAGGGAGAGAGGGGCTGCTCAGGTAGCAGTATGGATTCAGCCCCAGTCGGATCGATGCCAGCGTAACAGATATCACCCTGGGCGGCTGTGTGGCGTTAGCTGCGCGGACGAGCTGCGAGGCAGAAGGGACCGTGACACACCGTGCCAGTCGTGCTATTGCGCGGCAATTCGTCATGGTACACTCCTGCACACTCCGCTGTCAGACACGAGAACAATGTTCGTCACAGTAGCCCGATGTTGGGAAGAGAGCGACCATTTCATTTTGAGAGGGGCGGGTATCCGGACTGGCGCTTAATGCTCGTATGCCGAAATGCCAACCTTTGGTTCTGAAATCGGTCTTTCTCTCCCGAATGTGGTGTTTGAATCTGCAATGTCAATACACGGCGCGAGACCAGCGGTCCGTTGCGGTTCCACCAAAACTGGGCGCCATCGGCCAATATATCGGCTGGCTGTCACGCCCTGAGATACACCACATGGTCACACTCACAATACTTTTCTCTTTGGTATGTAACTGATGGGATATTGTTTTGCTTATTTAAAGAGGCACAAATATTTCGCCATATACGCACTACCTACACATATATGCAGCTGGAACCTACATACCACGTAGTTGGTATCGTTTTTTTAATGAAAACATAGATGGCTAAAGGTAAAATCATACCTAAACATTACTAAAAAAAACCTATTGGTCACTTGTCAACCACTTTCATGAATTCATCTCGACCGCTGCACGTGTTCATACTACCAAGATTACCGGCACCATAACTCACCAGTAGGAAGCCGCAACATCTCTTGTTATATTTATCCGACGACAGCTATGGTTTTTCCGCATCAACTGCGTTGGTTACAGGACGCCCATAACAATTCATCATCCGACCACAATGACACCTGATGTTCAATCATACTTGTTTGTACTATGTTCAAAGTATTATGTCATGCTGGCTGCTTCAGGTAGGGCAGGATTTTTGTATGTTTCGATTGTTGGTTTTGCTTTCCCGCTTTCCTGCTATTTTTCCTCTATTTCTCTCTTTCTCTCCCGGTCACACAATATTAATTCTGCAAGTTTCAAAACTATACAATTGCCTTTCAAGAACTTCATGTGTGCCCTAGTGCCCTATACTCACCGTTTTCATAATCACCCACTATACGTAATGTCTAGCACTCACTATTCGAACGTTTTCGAGTCTGTCCAGCGGAGGCCGGCCGGGATCAGCATGAGCACCGTATGCGGATCGAGCGTGCCAAAGTACTCCTCGTCCTCGATAGCCGTGCCGTCCTCTTCGAGGACAACCCGCACCGTGGTCGACTCGCCGATGCCGAGACGAGCCTTTCCTGCGAACAGAGGGGCGCGAGTGCATCAGGGTGCCGGCCGATCGTGCTACCGCCGCGTCCGGGCCACACCTGCGGCCGTCTCGAGCTGGGCGTCTCGTCGAGCCGCCCGGTCCGGGTAGCGACACGGCTGCGGCGAGAGTTTCCAGGAAATGATTTGTGCCAACTGTCGGCCGCAAAACGAGGGCACACCCGTGCCGGTCTGAGCCAAGATGATTTCGCTGTGAGTCGTGCACCACACGAATCAGGAGCACCGCCGCCCATAGGCGGGTCCCGATCTGTAGTATCACTGTTCGATAGTCGGCGTTGCTGCCGACAACTAGAGGTGACACGAGGAGGGGATGGGAGGCGGAGTAAGCGCACAGCCAGTAGCCTCGGAACTGGCAACACCAGCCGACGTGCAGGTTCGTGTCAATTCGGGCACCGCTCCTCTGGTTGGTTATTGATTTTACGACACATGGGCCGTTGAGTCATGTAGCGTCGCCAATCTCTCACGCCGATTGGTCACGAGCGAAGAGTAGCGACAGGTGAGACTTGAATCCGTAGCCTTTCGATTGTGAGACGAGCAACTTACCCCTAGACCACTCGTCCCCTGGCACCGCTCCTCTCGCGCGCGCCGGACGCGCCATGGCTTTCACACACCTTTGACTCGAGGTCAGGCTTCGGGCGCCGTTCACAATGTGGGCCTACCGAACGAAATCGGTATGGTTTGGACACGTGAAGATCGCGGAACCCAGCCGACATCTCATCAAACTCACGCCGGGATTCCGCGAAAAGGCAGTGCGAGTGGCGACGCGCATTGTCTAGGAAGACACGCCAAAGAACAATAATGAGACATGCAGGAGCGGAGGTCACCGTCACTTACCACCGAGCGACTTGGTGGGGTATTAATGCGTCTGCCAACACCACAGTTTCATTAATGCCGGTCACGACTTCCACATCTCTCTGAACACGGCAAGCGGTTCTGCTCGCGGGCCGCGCACCATTTGATGTGTGCCTCGCAACGTGTGCTGGGGTTTGGTTGCATGCGCTGGCGAAGGTGATGCCACGGTTACTGCTCCTCTGGGTCGTAATCAGAGCTCTCGCCGATCCGTCCGCCTAACGAGTTCTGTACTATGCATGCTAACTAAACCATAATACCTGGCTGTAAAAGCAAAAAGTATCCGCGCCAAATTGGCTGTGTCTATTGAAGGAACAGGTCGCTTTCTAAGTTGTGTGCATCGATGCTATGCTTCGTACTTGTGCTCTTAAATCTGGCTTCTGCAACCACGCAAAACGCATCATAGTGTAATACATGCTACGTGAAGAACGTGATGTGTACTTCGAACAACAGACAAATTGCACGATATTTTTTAATGCGGCTTCTGAAACTTCAGCATGCGCGGTAATCGAGCTTCATCTGAGCAGGCAGTGTCCCACCGCACACCGACTGGGTCCAGGTGAGTGGACACGTGAGGTGCCGCTGCACGGTAACGCTACCCAGGGTGGAATATGAGTCGGGCAGCCAGGCCGTGACCTCGAACCGACACCTAGCTTACTCCGCGCCCGCCGGCCTAACAAACGCAGCTGTGTAACAGGAAGGAGAAAGTGGATACATTTTGCGCATGCAAAATCACACATTTGGGCCTGAGATCAGATCTTCGAACAACAGAGAACACTCTGATCAGCCACCACTAGCACCACATAGCAACCGCCCAGCATGCACAGCGGTCAGTGGGGGGGGGGGGGCGCTGGTGGACGGACAGCGGCCCCAGTCACGGCGGTCAGTGGAGCGGCAGTGATGGGCCGACAGAGGTCCCAGTCCCAGCGGACAATGGGGCGGAATTGGTGGACCGACATCGGCCCAAGTCTCGGGGGTCAGTGGGGGCACAATGTTAAAATAATGGTCTTTCAATTCAATTTCAATTCTCATCAACACGTCAAGGGGCACGATGACAATACTCATTTGGGAAGGATGTCGATTCTGTGTTCAACAAGTGGTATTTTCCACCCTAATTCATGAATAATTGACCATTGATGGGGCGGCACTGACAGTCAACGAGGAACGAAGCGGGGAGCGGAGCGGCGGAGCAGCGCGATACTGGTGGACCGGCAGCGACCCCAGTACCGGCAGACATTCCAGTCTAACTCAGTTCCACCTTGTTGCCGTAGCCTCACATCAGGGAGGCCAGGATGGCACAAGTACCATCCTGTACCATGGTACAAGTTTGTAATATGGCTTAACTGATGTACAGTATGGAGGTAAACATCAAATGCAGACTTCAGTGTTAGCAAGTTTCCAGGGCTAGACCGCCGCATATTTACTGATAGACAGGAGGTCAAAAGAAAGACTCACACCCTAACGGATAGAGAGAGGACAAGGGTGGGTAGGTGCGACCTTAGTGTCACTGAAGCAAGGCAAGATCGCATCTTTGATTCTCGGGAATAACGAGTGGAGGGATCAATGGAACCACGCATTTCGCGATAGACAGGAGCTTGAGGTTAAGAGAAATCGCACCTTTCGTGATGAACTCTTGAAGGGAACCGACGACCAGACCCAGCTTGTGGTTGCGGTGAACGTCCCACAGCTTGAGTGGTTTCCGGCTGGTGGACTCGGACACCGAGTTGTCGTCGGACATGTCCGCCATAGTTCGGTCAGCGCAGCTGCGGATACAACAGCAGTGGTGAGGCGCACCCGGCACGGTTCAGTAGGTACACCTGATGGGCAGGGAAGTCATCAGATGTATCCGCCACAGCCCAGATAGTACACCTTATGGGTAGGGAAGTCATCAGATGTATCCGCCACAGCCCAGATAGTACACCTGATGGGCAGGGAAGTCATCAGATGTATCCGCCACAGCCCAGATAGTACACCTGATGGGTAGGGAAGTCATCAGATGTATCCGCCACAGCCCAGATAGTACACCTGATGGGTAGGGAAGTCATCAGATGTATCCGCCACAGCCCAGATAGTACACCTGATGGGCAGGGAAGTCATCAGATGTATCCGCCACAGCCCAGATAGTACACCTGATGGGTAGGGAAGTCATCAGATGTATCCGCCACATCCCAGATAGTACACCTGATGGGTAGGGAAGTCATCAGATGTATCCGCCACAGCCCAGATAGTACACCTGATGGGTAGGGAAGTCATCAGATGTATCCGCCACAGCCCAGATAGTACACCTTATGGGTAGGGAAGTCATCAGATGTATCCGCCACAGCCCAGATAGTACGCCTGATGGGTGGGGAAGTCATCAGATGTATCCGCCACAACCCAGATAGTACACCTGATGGGTAGTGGAGTCATCAGATGTATCCGCCACAGCCGAGATGGTACACCTGACGGGTAGGGAAGTCATCAGATGTATCCGCCACAGCCGAGATGGTACACCTGACGGGTAGGGAAGTCATAAGATGTACCACCAACAGATGGCACACTGACGGGTAAGGAAGTCATCAGATGTACCCACCACAGCGAGATGGCACACGACGGGTAGGGAAGTCATCAGATGTATCCACCACAGCCGAGATGGTACACCTGACGGGTAGGGAAGTCATAAGATGTCATTGTCAGCCCAAATGGTACACCTGGCGGGTGGTAGATCATCATCATCATCCTGGAGTGACGGGACCATGTGGTCCATAACTGGAAGAGTGTGAATTGAGTAGAGTACACGATGAACCAGTGTAGCATCCTGCTGTTCTAGGATATGGCGAGTATGTGGCCAGCCTGAGCGAATTCCAATGTGTGTTACATGGTCTTGTTTCTTACGACGTGTCAGCATGCGGATTGCATATTTTACAACAACCTGGCGCAGCCTAGTGCGTTGCCGACCACAAATGCTTCCCTACACAGTCACGCAGCAACGCATATGTGAATACATCAGGGTCTTAATTACGTGCTTAAAAACGCGGCCAGGCAGCTCATTTCTGAACTTGGAGATGCAAGAATACTGGTACATTTTTTGTTTGAACTGATCAGAGTATGTCAATGTTAGGTCACATACAACACCGATTTGATTTTTTTTTCAGGCGTGGACGTTGTGCGATTTCCTCATTGATCGCGTGTTTTCTAACCTCTTAAATCACAGGGTGAATCCTGCACACTTCAAATATCGACAAGATCATTAATTGAATTTTCTGATGGTTCAGTTTCATGCCGTTTAAAGCTATCCAGATGCTCATAGAAAACAAGTATTATTGCAGGTTAGTGACCGAATCATCAAAGCTGCTGCGGCACATGGACAAACTGCCTGTCATCGGCGTACATGACGTTAGTGTTGGCAACGAAATCAGGCAAATCAGGGAAAACCATCTGTATAAAATAGGGCCGAGCACGGAACCGCGAGGTATGTCATAACGGACGTGCTTCATACCACCGATATTCGATTGTGCACACTGTTCGCAGACAGCCAAATAATCAACGACCCAGGGCTCATTAATGCGGTATCAAGAAAGCTTACAGAACAATTTTCATGCGAATAGAATGAAAACATTTTGAAAATTATAACACTGTCAGAGCTTCTACAGTTTTATAATCGACAGCTCAAATGATGGAATTACAAAACAAGTTTCATGCGAAATAGAATCAAAACATTTTGAAAATATAACACTGTCAGAGCTGCGAAATTTGTATCATCGACAGCTGAAATGATGGTATCTCCTACCCACAGCAGTGCAATATTCCTGGAATATCTCCTTCGGAGACCGTGCTGACGGACTGCGATAATGAAGTTCCGGTCAAGACACTGCGTCAGCTGATTTGCCACTAAAATGTTAAGCAGTTTGGAGAGTACATTCAAGCGGCTAGTAGGGCAGACGTTGTTCGGATCGTTAGTTGAACCAGACTGGCGAAGTGGGAAAATATCCGCTTCGTTCCACATGAACGGCAGTTTACTGGTTGGAATAGAAAGGTTTATAAGGTGGAGTTGCGTACATGGCGTACACGGCGACCAATCACAGAAAAGTCACCTGGGAAGGAAAATTCAAATAACATCTGTCCTCACAGAAGGATAATGATTAATTTTTCGGAAGCAAACGGCAAGTTCGTTAAAAGTCACTGTCCTAAGGCGGAGGGCATCAGTACGACGGTTCCGACGTGGAAGAGCAGCTGTATCACTTTGGGACAGAAATGGTTCGACGATCTTATCTCGACGGGCAAAAATGCCCATTCAGAATTTCAGATTCAGAGATTCGTTCATCATCGGTGACAGCTTCCGACTCTTCGGAATTGTATTCAAGAGAAGAAACTTGATGCCACTCCATAGTTGTTTACTGTCCGCCTTCCAAACGAGTGTCAATACACTTCATCTTCCCTTGCTTTATCAAATGCTTTGACAAATTACGAAGCCGTCTCTACTCCGTCACATTTTCGGGCATGGCGCTTTCTTTGGCGATCACACACTGTGTATCACACTGGAATATAACAGCCTTGACGTCTTCACTTGCCGTAACCCATGGCGCAGGGCACCGCCATGGAGTGAAAGCATACCAAGGCCAGTGCCAATCCAGAATATAATTTCACGCATGCAGCCAAGATGATACATTTTAATTTATGTCAGTGGTGAAACACATACCAGTAAGGTCACAGTCAACCAGCCCTAGGTCGCATAGAAGGGCGTCACGATCGGGTCCGTGTAATCTGTTTCCCCGGATAGTTGTGTTGCGACGCTGTGAGGAAAGTAGGTGGGGTACGGGTTTCCGTGCAGCGTGATCACTTAGGTGACACCCAGTCATTGAACACGGCACGACGTCAGGAGAGTTGGCGATGCTGACGTCGATCAACGATTGGCGCCACTCTGCCCTGCCATCCTCCGAGGACCTGATTATCACCATCGTCAGCCGAGTAACCAGCTGGCGCAATGCTGCTAGGCTACCCAGCAACTCTTCTAAACGGCGTTAAATTGGTTTGTTCTTGCAGAGCAGGCTGATGTCCAGATCGCCGACTATGATAATATCTTTTGTTCTACGTAAGTTGCTTGGAGCTGATATTTTCGGTCATTTAAGTCAACTTCCGCTGATGATTGACATGGTGTATGATACGTTACTGCAAGGGTGATATAAGGACACCCCATTTTAACGCTGAGGAAGGAACTACGTTACTGACTACGCAACGATGCTGCATGATAATGATATGACCGTGGTAAGACCTCATGGAAGTCAGGGATACCATCGTCCTCCCATCGTGCCAGGCGACCACTAGGCTGACCTCTTGAGAACTTTCGATCTTCACTTGTTGCATTCTATAATTGGCTGGAAGGAGGCTGAGGGGCGGTTTTTCTTCACAGGTTATAGTGCCTGCCGGAGAAAAGCTAGTGGAGCTTTATACTTCATGGAAGGGATGTGGGTGGGATGGGCTGCCTGTCATCAAAAAGACTTCGTGAGTTCCGCGAACTTCATATCTGCATCATTCAAATTACAATGGCTGGACTGGTCCATAACCCTCTGGACCGGCCGACATTCAGACTACAATGGCCGGTCCATGACGACTTCGGACCGGCCGTTTCAGGACAAATTCAGACTATACTGACCGAGAATAGTCCATGATCCCTCCGGACCGGCCGCCGGAGGGGCCACATTCAGACTACAATGGTCGGGAATGGTCCAGGACCACTCCAGATCAGCCGCAAGAGCAGGTCGCAGTGCGTTCGAACCTCCAATGGCAGTTGGTACCAATGACTACATGACGGCCCAGTCAGAAGGTCTTGCCAGACTACAGCACCGCCGACACGTGTACCAAGGGCACCACGACGTTCCAGCGCTGGTCTCTGGTGGCGCGTCCACCCACGCCCTCAGTCTGTGGTGCCGTCCGGAGGAGGCCACAGCAGCGCGCGCCGCACCACTGTCTGGGTCTCGACGCCGGTGTAACCCCCGCTCGCGACGGTTTACCTCGGAGAGCCTGCCGCACCCGTGCGACAGCGGGGAGGGGCAGCACCACTGCTGACTCGGCAGCAGCCGCGGCAGCAGCGCATACCGCCCGGCGGCCCGTTACATAGCAGGTTCGAGCACCGTTACCACTGAAGGCTGGCGACGGCATTGCACTTCCTAAACCCATACACTGAAAACAATCTGATCATGTACGACAGCTGGCCGATATAATAGAGTTACTGGTCTCTACTAAGAAAAAACAAAACGCGCTGAGCCGGATTCATTCCAGCGAGTTCACATTTATGAAGGCACATTACAACACTTCCCCGGTCGTTATGGAAGGCGTTTCGGTGCCACAACTCGTCAGCAAGGAAGTGAGACCATAGTGGTAGCTGAAGAAACACCGAGTCTCACGAAGGGTCTCAGAGGGTGACCAGGACCTTGCAATCGGTACAAAGGTCAGGACACGAAGGGTTTCAGACGAAGACCAGGCCACCCATGCCCAAGACTGTCGTGGCAAATGAATGGTGCGCAGTAGACAGCACGAGATCTTGGTGTGCCGCGACGTCATCTAATTAAGGTCAATAACGTCGCCGCCCACCCAGTGGTGCATCAAGAGTCGTCCAGGAGAAATGACGACACGAATTCAGTATGGCTTGGCATATGGCGGGGCGGTGACCTACATGCAAATACTGAACGGGCACACAGCTTTACCACAACCTCTGCCAATGGAATCGGAGGGGATAAACTGCGGAGATCTCGCTGAACTCGATGACGTTCCAAGTTCCAATCGTTAAGGCAGACTGGGGCCGATGCTTGGTGGTGTTCGATGGATGATCGGCCACTCAGACATACAGAAATAGCCAGACATAAACACGAATACAAGGAGCTTTAGTCAAGGTTGAAACGGTCATGGCTTCGGAATTACATAGAACACGTTTTTTTTGGCTGTCAGACTGTGCCGGAGCACCGTGATCGAACCAGCGCCAGTCCAGCGGTGTTAATCATGCTCACTTTTATATAGGTATCCACCGAGACACTAGGTCCCGTCAGGCGCCGTCCCGTCAGGCGCCGTCCCGTCAGGCGCCGTCCCGTCAGGCGCCGTCCCGTCAGGCGCCGTCCCGTCAGGCGCTGCCCCGTCAGGCGCCGTCCCGTCAGGCGCCGTCCCGTCAGGCGCCGTCCCGTCAGGCGCCGTCCCGTCAGGCGCCGTCCCGTCAGGCGCCGTCCCGTCAGGCGCCGTCCCGTCAGGTGCCGTCCCGTCAGGCGCCGCTCCGTCAGGCGCCGTCCCGTCAGGCGCCGCCCTGCCAGGCCCAGGCCTGCAGTCAGGCGTGACAAGCGGACATTTGCTTTCCTCGTGAACATCAGGAATGTTTTGCAGAACGGGCGACTTGAAGGTCGACGTCGCCACTGTGCTCCCGCTTTGGTCGGGTTCGGGGGCCGAGGGGACGCCCACGTTTTCACCAGTTGCCGACCAGCTGCCCCGTAGCAGTTGGGCAGCTGTGTTTATGCAACAGCCGACTGCTGCGTGAGGTGTTCGATAGATCGGGCCATCAATCGTCAGGGCACAGTGATACATTATTCGTGAAATAGGGTGGAACATACCACTTTCTGAACACTCAATCGACATCCTTCTCCGAGAAGAATCAGCATCCCTCTCATTGCTATGAAGTATTTATGTCTCCTTTCTAACAGTACTGTTAGAAAAACAAGATAAGTATCTCGTTGATAAATATCATATGCATGTTCTCAATAAGGAATAGTGTTACATGAACATTTTGCAATGAAATTTCAGGTAAAGGGATGATCTATAATGTGATATGGCATACACTACCAGTTTATTTTAGTTGTTGTTCTCCCTATCCTGAATGTAGCTTTTCTTAAATTATTAATCGCAAAACAGATGATAAAGGTCCAGTCATAATAATCTACACCATCAACTCAAATTTTAGTCTAAGACATCAAAAGCGTTTTTAAGTACGCTAATTACATGTCAACTTTCGACATCCTGCTATGCTCGTTTTGACATCTCACACCTAACGAAAAAAAACGATATTTGCACCCTGTCAGGGCATGCTGACGATCAGTCAGCCGCACCCCGAATTTACCGCCCAGTTACAGACTGGACGTGCACGAATGCATTACTGGCAAGGGTCATGGCGGTAAACAACCATATGTCCGGCACAAGCGATACACAAGTCATCATCCAGCTGCGACAGCACATACCCACACTATCCAGCCACGACAGCACATACCCACACCACCCAGCCACGAGAGCACATACCCACATCACCCAACCACGACAGCACATACCCAAACCACCCAGCTACGACAGCACATAGCCGCACTACCTAGCCACGACAGCACATACCCACACCACCCAGCCACGACAGCACATACCCACACCACCCAGCCACGACAGCACATACCCACACCACCCAGCCACGACAGCACATACCCACACCACCCAGCCACGACAGCACATACCCACACTGCCCAGCCACAGCACATACCCACACTATCCAGCCACGACAGCACATACCCACACCACCTAGCCACGACAACAGATGGCCGCACTTCCTAGCCACGACAGCACATAGCCGCACCACCCAGCCACGACAGCACATAGCCGCACCACCCAGCCACGAGAGCACATACCCACATCACCCAACCACGACAGCACATACCCAAACCACCCAGCTACGACAGCACATAGCCGCACTACCTAGCCACGACAGCACATACCCACACCACCCAGCCACGACAGCACATAGCCGCACTACCTAGCCACGACAGCACATACCCACACCACCAAGCCACGACAGCACATATCCACACCACCCAGTCACGACAGAACATACCCACACTACCCAGCCACGACAGCACATACCTACACTACCCAGCCACGACAGCACATAGCCTCACCACCCAGGAACGACAGCACATACCCACACCACCCAGGAACGACAGCACATGCCCACACCACTCAGCCACGACAGCACATACCCGTACCCGTACCACCCAGCTCAGCCCAGCGGCACTCGCTAGCAGGTGTCACGTACGTCATCACGTATCATCCACGCCACGGGTCACGTATCACGTACGTGATCCCACACGAGCCGGCCCAGCGAACTAGGTCGCGGCCCGGCCGTGGCCGGAGCAACACGGGGCACGCCACGGAGAGCTTAGCATGTGATGCATCCCACAATCGGCGGGATCGCCACGTCCACCCGCGGCCAATCAGCGGGATTGCCATGTCCACCCGCGACCAATCAGCGAGGTCGCCTCGTCCACCCGCGACCAATCAGCGGGATCGCCACGTCTACCCGCGACCAATCAGCGTAAGATGTCTGCGAGGAAATGTGACCTAGCAATGGAATGCGTCGCAAAAGAACGCGAGGTTCATATTTTTCTTCTAGCAAATTCACGTGTGTTGGTGAGGTATTTTGTCCCCCAGGGCTCTTTGGTTGCTGAGTCAGTACCACTGCCGAAAGGGAGCTGCATACCTCAAATACTTTCAACTAGCTACCTGAGACATATCGTAAAAAGAGCGCTTGCCCTGCCACATTACATATTGAAAAAATTACTCTGCTTAATAGCTAACTGCGATGATCTTCACGCCTTAAGCTCGGTTCACTCTATGGCCCTTTGACGCTTTCCGAGCGTTTATTCATCGTTTTTGGGCCGTTTCGTCAAACAAATGGCAATCGAAAGTATTTCATACGCCCGCCCAAACTGCGTTTTACGAAAGTTTAACGCGATCTGAGCGTCGCACGGTGTGCATCTGGGTATGTCACTGCCGCGTAAAGAACGTCTATCTGGCGTGCAAAAGATAGATTTAGTTTAGCTTTTCAACGCCGATTCGGCATTTAATTTCATGTTGATGTGATTGAGTGGTCGCGAGATATTCGAAGTTTTGTTGGCTGTCTATAACCAGGTTGGAAGCATTGAGTTGTATGTGGCTAGAATATTGCATTTCCTAGCACACCTTTTGGCCAGGTGGTAGAGAGGTAACCCTGGAAAATAGGCACAGGTATAATTGTATGTAATGTAATGTTGGGTTTGTGTTTTATTGGCACTGAAAACGTTTTACCCAAGATGCAAAGGTGAGAAATACTATTTTAAGTCCGTGCATGCAATCCTGACAAAATGCTGCAAGTATCTCTGAAGAACATAGCCATATGGGATGTCATTGGCCCAGTGAGTTTTAAGTGCCTACTGTAACCAATGAAAAAAAAACTGACAATTCCTGATACTCCAAACACAACTTGGCACTGTGAAGTTATGTATGATGGTGAAAAACATATTCATAATTTCCACTGCTGTAAATCCCAATTCATTGGAATTTTCAGAGAAAAAAACATTGATCGTACATGCCCAGTGCCAACTACAGATGCTCTCTTTTCTGATGTGCGCATGATATGCATATTGAAATATGTACATGCTAATTCTGGTCCTCAGGCTGTCAAGGTACACCTAAGTTCATGTCCCAAGCTACACTGAAAAGTTAACCCATATGTTTCATCTACAAACTCATGGTTCAGCATGTTGGGAGTCATGGTTCAGCATGGGCAACTAGCTGATGGTGTCCACAAAATGCAGCCAGGAAGAGCCCTCGTGGCTCGCTGTTGCACCTCCGTGCTATGTCTTGATGTCTGGCATATTCTGCAACAACATCCAAAGCCTTTTTTTGTTAAGTCACAACTCGTAATTGGTCACCCATAAAGTATGCATCCCTGGTATGCTGTCTACATACATGGGTTATATTGCACTAATTCAAGTTACCTTTCTGTTGCCACTTTTTGACCACTTCATATCTATACCCAACTGTTTTAGTTGAGAGTTCGCATGACAAAATACAAAAGTGCAACATGTGATATTCTGCGGTTTTTGCTGTCCGGTTCAGCTGAGCAGGCTTGCAGTCAAGTCTGTCACAGCATTCAACATTATTTGTTCACTTCGAAAATAATGGCACATTCAAATATGTTTTATTGGCACTGAAAATGTATTTAGGTCAGTGCATGCAGCCCTGACAAAATGTTGCAAGTATCTCCGAAGAACATAGCCATGCAGGAAAGCATTGGCCTAGTGAGTTATGGGTGCCTATGGGAAGCAACGAAAAACCCTTGACACTTCCTGATACTCCAAGCACGGCACTGTCAAGTTATGCATGATGGTGAAAAACATATTCATAATTTTCATTGCTGCAAATGCCAATTCATAGGAATTTTCAGAGCCAAAAGCATTGGTTGTGCATGCCCAATGTTAACTACAGATGCTCTCTTTTCTGATGTGCGCATGATATGCCTATTGAAATATGCTAATTTGTGTCCTTCGTCTTTGGAGTAAGCTTGTAGTGAAGTCTATCACAGCATTCAACATTATTTGTTTTAAAATGATGCGATATAAATTGATCGCAGATAATGTATGATTTTCCACTGAGAGACTAATGATTTGACTCAAACCCCTGCCATGCATTGTACATTAGCTGGCTTGCACGTATTTCATAAACTTCTTCACCAGTACAAATAAAGACTTGCGCATTGCTTGCTGAGCTCACTATAACATTGGCTAAAACGCTGAAATACATTTAATATTTTAAAATATTTCATATATTTTTAAAATATATAGTTAAAACATGGTGGGTCAGGGCATGAGGCTCAGCCCATGAGCAGAAGCATGACGAAATCTTCATCTTTTATGGTTCTATGACATGTAAATCAGTGGTCAATAACTTAAAAGCAAATATGCCAGAATATAACGCGCGATATATCTCAGCTTGCATCGGTACAAGTATTCAGGATTTCCACACAACTTGAATTGGCGGCAGTAGCGTCAGAATGGCCTCATTGGCGTCATAATCGATTCACAGGAAGCGTAAAATTAACGTTTTCGTTCGGGCTAACAGCGTGAGTTATTCGCGGTGTATTTCTGCTTGATTTACGTCTGTCTTCTGTTTGACGTTCGATATCTGTTCGTTTTACGAATGATTGACGCTCCGAATTAGCAAGAGTGAAGCGAGCTTGATGCTCAGGTGCTTTCAGGTATGGACTTCACCTAGCTGAAAAATCTCCACACGATTGCTGTTTTTCATCTTAGTATATTGCTTGCACAATCACCAAAGTAATGGTTATCGGAGCCTTCTGGTGGTACGCATCTACCGAGACCTAGTTGCGGAGACGCATGGATTCCATTTCGCGTCTTTACAGCCTCCTTCCGCTCGAGGGGAGAACAGAATGGAACATCTCGGCAACATAGCCTCCTGCGATATTCGTGGATGGACTATAGCTACCAAAAATATGCCATGGCTGGAATGAATCACACATAACCTCGTTGGATACATTCTAAGACTCACGCGAATCAGTATCTAAAGTATCTGCAGACCCAGAAACACGAGCGATGAAAAGTTGTAGGCGTTCGAAACCTCGAAGGTATCAAAATATCGAATCCACACAAAGCACAAGAATTCCTACCGTTTAATCTCAAACGTGTTCAGGACATCTAACGATCGAAATATCTGAAGCGGTCGAAACTACAAACCAATATCTTTTTGCCTTGAAGAAGTGTGAGATTGCTGCGAAAGGTGCAAACTCTCAATCTCACTGGAGTGATATTTGATACATTTCCGTATGTGGTTGGGACATCCAGAGGTGGTCAATTTTAATGTGGTTTCTGCAGCTAGGAATCCATAAAGTATTCATGGAAGTGCTCAAGCTGGTTTTCAAACTGTCTAAATTGTTTAGTCATCATACCAATACAATGTTCATAGAAGTGCAACAGTTTGCCAACAAACTAAAATGACCTACTTTTGTCGTTTAAGGCTAAGAGAGGTCAAACAATAATATTTTTCAGGTAGGGTCCTATGCACAAGTGACTGAGCTGGGCGCCCTGGCATCTGAATATCCCGCATAGGCATACTGTTCTTAATTATACCTAGATACCACTGGCGTTACAAACAACCTGACAGTTAGGCTGAGCATCCTGGCATCTGTTAATCAGTTAGTTATTTGGGCTTTAGGGTGCTTCGACTAGAATTGATCATTCTTGCGCCATCCTGGCACCTGAATACCGTGCTTAGGTATACTGTTTCCTCTCACACTGATCCTTATGCAGGATATTCAGGTGTCAGGACGCCCAACCTGACTGCCAAGCTAGTTGTGACAATTATGCCAGGTAGGTGCTTACCAAGGCACCTACCTGGATACCAACGAGTGCAAGATATCATGGCGTGCTCACCTACAATGGAATTAAAAGCCAAGGAAAAATTTTCGTACCAAGTTTTCGCATAGTAACTTCAAACCCTTCAGCTCCCCAAGACGAAATTCAACCGGATTAGTGTTCACTTGCCTGACGACGGCACCGAACACTTCACGTGAGGTTTTTCACCAATTTTACCATAGTTCTTGGTTTAGACGATTTGAACGTTCAGGACTTTCAAGATTTAGATGTTTTGAACGCCTGGAGATTGTGAACGCTATTGTCTTTGGACATCATGGGTTTTGAACGTTAGACACTTGAGTGTTTTGAACTCGAGGCGCTTTGATACAGTCGTAATTTTGAACCGTTCGGTTCAACGATCAGTTAGTTGATTCGGAAGTTCGAAGATTTAACAATTTTAGGTTTTGAACCTTTCAAGGACTGTTCACACCTAGCGTAATCCCGACGCACTGTCGGAATCGACGCAAAGTTAGCGGACAGTTAGCATGTGGCCCAATGAGTCTGCCGATTATGCCATTGCGCCGGCCTTGCGTCAGCTGTCTGCCGGGTCCTACAAAACGCTGGCGATTCCCGAGCGGACAAAGTTGGGTTTTCTCAACTTTTTCCGCGCGGCGCACCACCGGCCTTGACGCAAGGACGACAGACTGCTCGGGATAAACTGCGGTCGCCATATTTGTTGATCTTCGGCCGATTGGGGGCACATCGGCTGCGGTTTTTTCAGCTTGTAAGTTGCAACATGTCTCAGCATGTGCGTCGGGATTACGCCTAGTCCATCATTGCGCTGTTTTTTTTTCTCATCCCCAATAGAAGGAAGTTCCCACCGGTTAGTGATTTTGAGCTTGAATTGAATTGAACTTGAGTGGATTTTAGAAGTTTTGAACTATTTGATGCTCTAAATCCTTAGAAGTTCTGATACACCACTCGTTCTCTCTCCTCCGATTCACTAGTGTCGGGTGATAGTTGCCTCAACCCTCCAGTCGGCTTGTTTGCAGGCTTGGGGCGGCCAGAAACAACCGACGCCGGGGGCACGGCGGTAGGCACAAACGGGAAGAATCACGTGTCATGTGCAAGAGATGAGAACGAGGAAGCAGAGGGTGGGTGGGTGGGATCGTCGCCACCTTCACCCGCGACGCCTGCCCGACTGGCTGTTGTGAGCGCTCTGTACTCTCTCCCGCCTGTTATCGCACCGCTCTGTCCGTTCGAAGTCCACAGTCCGGACTCCCCTCGACCCCTTTGTCTCGCTCCACACCACAACACACCCGCGTGATAGCGTCACGGCACCTCCGTGTGTCTCGGGCCTTTACCAGCATGATATGTGCTGCGAGTTAGCGTTCAGATAAAATCGTTGGATGATTATGACGGAAGCAGGAGATGGACAAAATAACGAGAAGCATTAAGCTTGCGCAAAAAGAGAGAACTGAAGTGACAAATTCACCTGTTAGTTATTTGAGATTAAGGGCGCATCGACTGCGTCGGTCATGCAGCGCCCATAAAATTCACCTGTGGTTAAATGGTCTAGTCTTCAGTATAGTGGTGGCGAGCCGTAGTGCTCTGATTAGCAAAGCTTCAATACAACCAAAACATTGTGTACGTATTGCATATTGAACATATCATGGCTTCATAGGCACTACGTCCAGTCTTTTTCAGCCCAGTGCCTCGTGTACGTCCGATGCTGGCGTCACCTCTGCCCAGTGTCTCGCACATACTCTTCACTGGTGTCGCCTCTGCCACACATCGTCCTGTCACCGATGGAAGGCGGAAGCCGGAAGGGTGCGTGTGGCGAGCCGTCTGGCTATTTGTGCACCGCTCGAAATAGTGGCTCACCGCCGGTCAGGCCGGGCGGGCGAGACACACCCAGGTCCGCGGCAGCCGCCTGCCAACAGGGGTCTCCGTGGTGGGCACGTCGGGTTCTTGGTGACAGCACTGCATCGAATACATCAGGGCACTGAAACATGCTCGCCCGAGGCGTTGCAGCGCCACAGACCAGCCGCCGTCTCGGGCACGTGTTGCGCAACAGCCGGCCGGAGCTCGTCGGACGGTGCCGGTCTGTGGCGTCTTCACACCGCCGCTCGCCCACGGAGTCCGCTGACGCAACCGGGCCTCCCGCCGAGTCGACGTGGAAAACACGCCGCAGTCGGCACAGCCGCCGCTCAGGTTCGGGCAACGACACCTCGGGGGCCGCAGCCTCTCTACTGCTGCGCAGCGGGACGGCCGTGCGTCGTCGGCCACCAGCAGTTGTTATTGGTGCACTTGATCCCATTGTGAGCCATTGGCCAGGTTCCTGCGCAGAAAGTAAGTGCGCCGAAAGTGCGCTGAGTGAGGTCATCCTGGAAGAATGCCAGTCCAGGCCGGAATCATTGGTCTTTCAGTGCCCAGTCTGCTGGTGCCGTGCTGCATAGCCACACGTCCAGCCAGGTGGCTGTCAGTCATAACCGAGAATTAGCGTCACACACCTTCCAATCGTGCCTTATCATAGCTCATTCTCGCTCACGCCTTCCCACGAAATGAGTAACGCCGGTCATGGTCGATTGTACACCTCACTGGTGCACCCATCTTGTGGTGAAAAAGGAAACTACTGTTTACAGCTCTCGTCGCCATCTCCTGCCAAACTGGATCGTCTGCATGCTTCGGTGTAGTTATTTAGGCTTTAGGGCGCTCCGACCAAGATTGGTCATTTGATTGGTTGGTTATTTGGGCTTACGGGCGCATCGACTGCGTTGGTCATTCAGCACCCATAAGATTGGTCATTTGCGCCCATCGATGGTGTACGTGTAAGTCTGTTTGTGTACGGACAATACAATGGCATCCTGTCCAGAGCTGTCGGTGATGACGACGTGAACTATCTGGTGTGATTCTTAGACACCAGTCGTCAGCGGAAAAATCAGAAGTTAAGGATCTTTATGGACACAACGCAGACGTACTGGACAGCGAAAGTAATATCAGACAATAACTATTCAGGAGGGTACACATGCAACCAGAATAACACCGGGCAAACCAATCACAATAAACGGCGAAAAGTGTATAGCACATACACAAAAAGACCGCATATACTTAAGGTCATTACCGACGTGAGTTAGGTATTTATTAGAACGAATGACCTGTTATTGTGTGCGCTGGCAATTGAAATTGAAAAAGCGCGACGAATCACCTGGCTGACAACAGTGGCGTACCCAGGATTTGCACTAGGAGTAAGGGGCAGACGGATTTCTCGGAGCCCACTTCACCCCCATTTTTTAGAAGACACCGGATTTCGACTATTATTCCAAATAGTCGAAATCCGGTGTCTATTCAAATCCACCGGATTTGAACCATAACTTCCCCCATCCTGTTCGAAGCTTTTGGTATTCTCAGTAAGTCACCTCAAACTTCTGGAATTACACTTGTACATATGAATCAACAATGCAAAATTTCAAATTTCAGGCATTCCAGTTAACAACGCCCGGTCGCCAAAACGGTAACATTTGGAAACATACACACCTATCTTGCGCATTCGCCACATTTCGTGCGACTCTCAGGTTTTTGCTAGGCCTCCTACGTTTTCCCAATTGCTGCCATGTATAGTCTTGCTCCATATCTGACTTGTAGAATGTTTCGTATGGGGTCCGGTGGGAAAATACGACTAACTTATATCCATGATTAGTTATCTTCTCCCAACATCTTCTGGCGGTTCAAAAATTCGGAGACCCGCTGAGCTTTGATGTATCTCACCGCTTTGATCTAAGATGCTCCCAGGTTGGGTAATGAACCGGGGCCCTGGTTCGTTGTTTTTCTTTTGGACCAGTTTTTCTTTGTACACGGGTGTGTTCTAGGGCTCCAGTCAATTTTCGTTAGGGACCTGGCAGATGTTTGCGATCACCTTTTCTTAAACGAACTTTGTTGCTTTTTGTGCACAGACGATACGTGAAGTTATCGGCTGGCTTTTGAAGACCACAATGTCTGTATTTAGTGCCCGGTCTTTTTGTTGCTTAAGACCAGGTAGCTCTGAGGGCCTCATGCGGTCTTATGGCCCCAGTGCGTGGGGGCTTTCGTCGTTTTTTTTTACAGCTCCCGGTGTTTATTTAGAGCTGCAACGCATCTTTTAAGCCCTTGCCGTCTTATTTTTTTGCTAGACTCGGTACGCTTTGGAGGGCCCGGTGCATTTTCAGCTCCCATTGTGTTCTTATGATCCTGCTGTGTTGATTTGGAGCTCCTGATCGCACATTTGTGGAACCCCAGCACGAGTTTGTGGTCTTCGGTATAATTTCTTGGGGTCCCGGCGCGACTTTTCGGGCGCAAGCATGTGCTTCTGGGGGACCCGAAGTCAGTTATTTGGGCTCGTTTAAATTTTTGACTGCTGAATTTTTGAAAGTACTTGCTGTGTCCCGCCGCGATTTTTTTCGAACTCCTGTACGTTTTCACGGGGTCCTAAGAGATTTCTGAATGTTTGTGCAATGCGTGTCATGTTTGTATGAAGGCTGACGAACCTGGTGGTGTGTTTGAAGCTCCGGAAGAATTTTCCGAGCTCGGACACGTATGTTTTGGAATCTCCTTATTTTGTAGAGCTCCGGCTTTATTTTTGTGGATTCCCGATGCGATATTCCGGGTCACGCTGTGCTTGCAGGGGAGAAATTTTGATTCCTGGAACCGAATCTTTTGGACTATCGACGGAAACTTTGGGTCTCGAGCGCGATATTTTGGGGCTCGGTGCAAGCTCTCTGAGCGCGTTGTACTTAGCTGAGCCCCGACACACATTTTAGAGGACCCGGCATTAATTTTTTGGTGCCCGCTGTTCATTTAGAGCCACCTACGCGAATTACGTTATCCCCCCGACCAGAATTTATGTGGCACCAGTGCGATTCTTGGCGACTCAGACGCTATGGGATCCCACCCCTTCAGGGGAGGGGAATTTTCCTCTTTAGAATGGGCATGCTCTGCGGCTGCTCAATGAACGTCTTTTAGCTGATGGCCAGTTTTCTCGTCAAATTTCAGTTGTTCTCCAAGGTAAGATGACCCTTATGATATGATTTTTTTTTCAGGACTTGTCCTGAATTTTCAAGTCCTCGGATCGATTCGACGGAGTCTCCTTGTCATTTCTTTTCGGGGCGTTATTTTTGTAAACCCCTGCGTGTTATTTTGGTCCCAGTACGATTCTTCAAGTTCCGGGTGTTTTTTTTTGTCCTCACACCAACATGTTTCTTTTATGGTGCCCGGCGTTTTTTTTTGCGAAGTGGTACTTGACGCAATTTTTGTGACCGCAGAGTAGCATTCTGGGTAGGAATTTATTTTTGGGAAGCCAACTGCGACTCGTGGAGCTCCGGTGCGGATTTTTGACCGCCAGTGAGATTTTCAAGGACAGCAGCGTGAACTTCTTGGGTTGATGTGCGATATGTGCGGCCCCGTGGCCACTTGTTTGGATTCATAGAGTAAGTTTTAGTGGGTACGACACGTTTTTGGTTTCAGTGGCTACATGTTTATGGCACGTTTTACGTCACATTACACATTTTTTTTCACGTCCAGACTGTTTTTCCGTTGCCTTTCATTTCATTGCTTCGCTTTTCTTTTGATGGTCCCGAGATACTCTTGGGGACCCGGGCGAGACTTTCCGGTACCTCCAGGCCCAGCAAGACTTTCAGGGGGCTCCGGCCTGACCATTTGGCACCTCCGTCGTGCTTTTCTTGAACCCTAGGACTTTCGAGCCCCCAGCATGAACCTTTTGCGGTCCTCAGTGCGATTTTCAGATAACCCTGTCACACGTTTTGGAGCCCGTGCCATCTTAGGGGCCCGGGAACGACTTTTTGAGACCAATGTGATTTCCAGGGGCCTTGTGCTATTTCTTGTGACGTGTTTTTTTCAGGGGGATATATTTTTTTTGTGAACCTGACAATTTTTTTCATAAGCTCGGCGCGATTCTTGGGACCATATAACTTTTCAGTGCGGGTGGGGCAACTGACCACAAGGTCCTCCGGTAAGCCACTGACTGACAATAATGCATCACCCACACAACGTTTAAAATCGACTTTAAACCGCACTGCCAAATCTAATGATGCCTTCAACAAATCAATGCAATTGATTGTCGTGGAACGTAATTCAGCCACAGGGAGAGAGAGAGAGAGAGAGAGAGCCTCAACTGACAATGACTCGGCACGGACGACGGTGTTGAGACGAGTACAACAGAGACCGAGAACTCCGCCTGTGGTGCACTCACGGCGGGTGATAGCGACAGCAGACCGTAGCTAGCGCAGACCACCACAGAGTGGCGCCGGCAGACACCGGCCGGACGGGCGGATCAATGCGACTGTACAGCGGCTGGCAACCAATGATGAGCGGGCACCACCTCGGCTTCAACATGGTCTCCACGTTGCCTTCAAGTGACGGTACCGGCCAGAGCGGTGGGTGTTGGCAACGAAACAAAACATAACGACATATAGTCCGGGAGAACAGCCCCGAACACCAAACAATGATAATTACAATCGTGAACGACCAATTCCTTTCACCCCCCCAGCGCAAGCGGACTTTTCCCGACATCACACCGTTCCAACATGTAGGGTCGTGTGAACAATCCAAATCCGACATCAATGTCAACCAAACAGAATCAGGACCTTTCATCTTCCGCACGTTAGACATTACCCAAGTATTATTTTTCACCCCTTGGCTATGACTTCTTCGGATCGTTGTCTTAAGCCTTCCATATATCAACTCATCTCACTCCGCGGGCAGTCCTCTGCAGACACCCGGCTCAGGCGGGTCGGGACTTGGCCGCCTCCAGTGGCCACCAGGCCGGTCGGTGCGCTTCCACCCGACACTCGGTGCCGTCCAGCACGAGCCGCGCCGCCGACAGACTCTCGGCCACCCGCATCAGACCGAGCCCGTGCCGGCCGGCCACGGCCCGCACCCTGCCGACCGGCCGGCCGCCTGCCGGCGACACGACCGCCGCGCCGACGGCGGCAGCGCCAGGCGCCGTCGCGAACACCAGCGGCATCACCCGCTTGCGCACCACGCCTGTGTGGTGGGTGCGCGCCGTCAGCTCCTGGCCGACGTAGCAACCCTTGTGAAAGCTGACGCCGTGCAGCAGGTCGGCGTTGCTCTCGAGCGGCGTGCAGGCGCCGTGCGGCAGCTCATCGGCGCCCTCCGGCACGCCCAGCCGGCAGCGCAGTGCGGCCGGCTCTTCCTGGTCCGGCGCCGGAGCCGATACCGACACCGGCTCGTCTCCGCCACCGTCGACGGCCAGCACCAGTCGCCAGCCGAGCGCCGCCAGACGCGGGTCGCGAGAGGCGGCCAACAGGCGGGCGGCCGGCACCTCCAGCGGCAGCTCCAGCGGCGCCGTGGCGTGCGCCGCGCGGCCGTGCTCGCTGCAGTCGGCCGCCGCCTGCGTCGGCTCCTCCGCCGCGCGCACCACCACCACGCGCACCGCCTCCGACATGTCGTCGATGTCGATCCGGCGGCGAACGCGGTAGATTTTCAGCAGGCTCTGCAGCTTGCCCACAAGCGAGCGGTCGGCCTCCACGAGGAACCCGTCGGCGGCGTCGGCGGCGTCGGTGGGCCGGTACACCATCAGGTCAAACAGCACGCGGCCGCGCGTGTTGAGCATCAGCGCGTACACACAGCGCGCGCCATCGTCGAAGTGGCCCATGTCGTTGGTGATGAGACCCTGGAGGAAGCCGGCCGTGTCGGGACCGCGCACGCGCAGCACGCCGCGCTCCGGCAGAGGGCTCGTCCAGAAGCGTCCCGAGCTGGCGGAGCGCGCCAGGCGCGCCAACAGGCGACAGGGAATACGGCGCACCAGCGCTGCCATGGTGGTCAGCACGGCTCACCTAGGAGAATCAACCAGAGCGCAGCTTCAACCACTTGGAAAAAGCAGCCAGAGCGCAGTTTCAGCAAAACGGGTCGCTAATGAAGGCAATCCAGAGGGCTGACTTCAGCACCAGGCACCACCCAGGACCAGTTAGAGTGCAGACGAGCAAAATTCAACACACGGTAACTGGCGGTTCAGAAGGCATTTGGTGATGTATGCCATGCATATGGTAGTCACGTCTTTTCACAATGTGTAAGGAGGTATTGGACAAAGGATGGAAATTATGGATTGTGGACAAAGGATGTTCAGCACAAAAGCACACCAGTATGATCCAGTGTCCTAAAATTACTTCACCATTAACTGTGTGGATGAAGAAAGAAGTTGCTTGGGAATAGTGAAAGATTGGAAGAAAATAATGGCTTGCCACTTAAGGATTAAAAAAGCGGAATGCATTTCACTTCAGTCACATGCATTTTAATTTTTTTAGCAGTCGTGTATAATGACTGCCCACACATGAAGCAAAATGGTAAAAACCTAAGACAAGGATGAAATAACACAATTACATTAACTGTGAATTTCCAGGCCACATGGTCAATTATTTTACACTGGTATGATCCCACTCCCTCAGACCTCTGAAGGTGACTAATGTACATGTCCACTTGTTTGTTATACTGTACTTTGCTTTCACGATGACATAGTGCAACAAAAGAGGTAAGTACAAGCATCAAGTGCATCTGCCAAACTTTTACAAGTTTGTCATACCTGCACCTGCCATGTATGCTCTTCAATTTCCAACCAATTTCCAAGCATGACAAACCTAATTGAGACACAGGGAACTACTTGACATTTGTGTGCTGTGTCACACTGTGCATGTTAATGCAGGTCATCATAGCCAAACTGGCCAACCAATACTTAACAGTGTCAGTAACACCTCATGGCTGACATGGTTTCCACAGCTACTGCAGAAGTAAGGTGTCAGTGTTGGTTTGGCCAGTTACAGACTGATTTGACTGGATATACATCAGTGCTGTGCTCTTGTGGCAGAAGTGTGCACTACACTTCATGGCTGACCATGGTTTCCATGGCTACCACCGAAGTAAGGTGTCAGGGTTGGTTTGGCCAATGACAGACTCATTTGACTGGATATACATCAGTGTATATACATCAGCTCTTGTATGGCAGAAGTATGTACTTTGGGTCCAATAGGTACCATGGCACCACTCTACCCACAAAAGACTACAGTAAACTATAACAAGAAGTCTGCAGACACTATTCACATTCAAGTAACTGGAGGATATCAGCACAGCCACCATTCAAAATTCTTCAGAAAAGTCCCGATTAGGAGTCTGGAATGTTTAATTCTCTGACATGCCATTGGCTCTAGGACAGTGATAAATTATTCGCGAAATAGGGTGGAATTTACCACTTTCTGAATAATCAATCGACATCCTTCTTCAAGAAGTATCGGCATCCTGCTCCTGGATATGAACTATTCATGTCTCCTTTCTAACAGTATCTTGTTGGTGAAATATAGCTCTTCCTAAATTATCAACCTCAGAACAAATGATAAAGGTCCAGTCATAATTACCTACACCATCAAGTCGAATTTTAGTCTGAAAGACATCAAAAACATTTTAAATTACACTACTTACGTGTCAAATTTAGACATCCTGCTATGCTCGTTTCGACATCTCACACCTAACGAAAAACCAATATTTTAACCCTGCTCTAGGAGGGTTCATATTTCTCAGTGTGGGTGTCTTAACTTCACCAATAATGTCTCTCCCTACCCCCTTTGCAAATATTTATTAGTCACTACCTAACCACCCCCTCATTCAAGGTTCCTGGATCTGAGTCTACTTACCTTCCTGTTAGCTCCTTCCCATCACAAAAAACATCATCAAGTAGCATACTGACATCATACTAATACTCAATCACTTCTTAATGTAGGATCACTTTTGTATCAGATGTGGAACATCTATCTATGAATGAAGGCTAGCTTTGCTTGCTTGTTTTGTGTTTTCAAGAAACCATCTCACTATGTCAATATTATAAATCCATAATTTTTTCCCAATGGATTTTCTACATGGGTGTATGATAGGCTACATCATACATTAAAACAAATTTGGGCCATAAAAGGAATCATAAAATGTGCCATTTTCAGTTTTGAGCTATTTCCTGTTTCCATGCTCATCCCACCTTTAACTGAGGCACCCCTACAACTATAGTTGGGGATTTACAAACTTTACCTGCAAGAACTTTGTTTATCTAAGTCTGTTGCTACATGTATGCAAGATCCATACTTATTACTGAGAGTCATACTGAGAGCATTTAAGGGCTTGACTTTTTTAACAACCAGTTTCCTTCCCTCTTCATTCAGTATTTTGGCACAAAGCAGATCATAGAGCAGAGATGTGGGCAACATTTAGTAGTCCTTTACTAGTTCCCACAAATTGCAAGTTCCAAACTTAGTGAGAAAGCCAATGAGGGAGCAACCTTGACAATAGCAGACTGCCTTTGTTTTTGTAACTCATTTAAGTCCCTCAGCTCTTCCCTCGTCATGGTAGTATGACAGTCAGGTAGTTGGAAAAAGCCTGGTCTGGGATAACACCCCAAAATTAAAATTTCCCCCATCCCAGCCGAAATCAGAAAACCATCAGCTATAGTTGGTAGGTGTCTGCCTACCTGTTACCAAGAAGCACGGGATGTATTCAGTTCCACTTCACAGAAGCCTGGCTCCTCCCGGTGACATCTATATCCTGCTTGCTGTGAGGAATGTTACTCGAAAATCATCGATCCCCTGTGTGCGTCGCTTACATCGCAAGAGCGTCATAACCCAAAGGGGGGATGAATATGTAAACAGCTGACTGACCGCCCGAGCGCGTGATTTTTTCCCAATACGCGAAAGTTACAGGGCCCATTTGATTGGTAGATGGGCCTGCGGCGTGACGTCATTATCTCCGGTACCCAGAGTGCATAATCTGTCATTAAGGATTATGTCATTAAGTCTACTCTGTTCCCCTGGGCTGTTGCCGTGACCATCTTCAGAAACTACCGAACCAAATTCCACCAAACCTTCACCAATCGATTCAGTTGGGTCGATTTATGTGGGACTTTTGAATATCTTACCATTACGCAAAGCTATAAAATTACCCCTCAAACTTGGAGCGGCTATTTTGAAATCATTTTGAAAGTGTTGCCGTGCCCATGCTCATAAACCGCTGCACCGAATTGAACGAAACCTTCACCAATCGATGAAGCATAGTCGATTTACTCGGGACTTGGTCGCTGATTAAGTACATCTTTATTTTGAATTGTTGCCGTGACTATGCTCCTAAACTACTGAACCGAATTTCGTGAAACCTTCACCAATAGACGTGACATGGTCGATATACTTGGGACTTTTGAATGTGGTGACCTTGGCCTAAGGTCAAGGTCATCAAAAAAGCACAAAACCATTTTTAAGACTTAACCACGCCCATACTCTGAAACTACCCAATACAATTTCATGAAACCTTCACAAATCGACGTAACGTGTTCGATATACGTGGGGCTTTGAATATCGTGACCTTGACCTTAGGTCAAGGTCACCAAAATACACAAAATCGTTATTTTTCCCTATTTGACACGCCCATGCTCCCAAAGCACCCAACATAATTTGATGAAACATTCACCAATCAACGTGGAATGGGCGATATATTCTGGAGTTTAAATATGGTGACCTTTGCCGTCGGTTAAGGTCATCAAAAATGCATAAAACTCATTTTAAGGGTTGTTGCGCCGCCCATGCTCCGAAAGTACCGAACCGAATTTCATGAAACCTTCGCCAATCGACGTGCCGTGTTCGATATACTTGGGACTTTTCAATATGGTGACCTCGGCCCAAGGTCAAGGTCATACAAAATGCATAAAACTCATTTTAATGGTTGTTGCGCCGCCCATACTCCGAAAGTACGAAACCGAATTTCATGAAACCTTCGCCAATCGACGTGCCGTAGTCGGTATACTTGGGACTTTTCAATATCCAGACAGTACAGAATTGGCGACCAGGATAAAGTACGCAAGTGCATTGACTCGGCAGCCATGGAAGGTATTCGTCCACCGGGACCCTTTTTGGCCACGACGGCGACTGCGAGTAAAATTATGTACTGTCTTGATGTACTAGCCAAACGCGAGGCAACTTCGCGGCCACGAACAGGGGTCACTCGGGAGCGTCACGCTCCGACCGCGCGCAGCGGGACCCACACAACCGCGCACCGCGGACTCACACAACCGCGCGCCGCGGGACTCACGCGAAGAGTACCCGCCAATCCCACGGCCGCCGCTCTGGCGGTGTCACTCCAATATCTAACGTACTGTGTCCGCTGCCTAGATGTCGCCACACAACACTACATTCTCCTCCCCTACGAAATAAGGCTGGAGCGTGCCTACCTAAGCAACACAATTTCACGTGCTACAATTACAAATGAAGTGCTACGCTTGAACATTGCAAAGCCTCTTGGTACAACCGCACACCTAAATACTTGCACATTCGTCAAAACCGTATCGAAGAGGAGCCCGACTGACTCGACCAGATCTGGTTCTCACTGGTGTCTCGCGCTCGCTAGACGGCATCGCTGCCTCTTCTTGCTGCGCCTGGTGATGCAGCCGCGCCTGTTGACCCAACTGCGCATGTCGGCCTCCGCCGGACATCTCGTCCCCCTCAGGAGTCTCCACCGGCGTCGGGGTCTGCTCCCTGGAGACAGTCTCTGCTTCGGGCCTCGGGCGCTCCTCGCACCCTCCGCGGCTGTTTCCTATGCTTCTCGTAAGTCGATCAGCGTGCACTCTTGTACCGTCATCGAGCACGTAACTCGCCGGTCCGCGCCGCTCGACGACTCTCTTTGGGCGCGAGAACCTCAACCGCCCTTTACGTACCTGTGGCGGAAGACGGTGCCGCACGGCGTCCCCCACGGCGAAGTCGGGAACCTTCACACGATGTGTGCGGTCGAAGTAGGCCCTCTGACGAGCCTGCTTCTGCGTCACGCGGTCCCGCAGGTCAGCCGGTCTCGGCCGTAGTCGCCCTCCGACGTCCACCGCTGCGCTGAGCTTGTTGCGCATCGGACGCCCGTGCAGCAGTTCGGCTGGACTGCGACCGGTGGTTTCTTGAATCGTGCTCCGGTATGACAGCAGAAACAGCTGGAGATACTGAGAACGGTCAGCCTTTTCCAGATCTGCTGTCTGAAGTGCTGCCTTGATCGTCTTGTTCGCCCGCTCAACCTGGCCGATGACTGCGGATGATAAGGCGATACTTTTATGTGAGCGACCCCAACACTGCGCAGGTACGAGGCGAATTGTTCAGACGTGAAAGCCGATCCACAATCAAACACTATTTCCTTCGGGTAACCTTCTCGACACGCGAGCTTCTCAATGAACTGCACGACCACGTCAGATGTCGGGTGCTCACAAAACCCAACCTCAATCCACTTCGAGAAGTAGTCGATGCCAACCATCGCAAATCGCTGTCCAGGGCGACTGCCTGCCATGGGACCGATGAAATCAAGCCCGATCTTAGACCATGGCTCATCAGGTAGTGGAACAGGCTGTAGAGGCGCGTGCCTAGGCGCCGCCGTCTTATCTGCCACGGAACATATCTTGCAGTCCTTGACATTTTTCTCCACTGCCAGATCCATACCAGGCCACCAGTACAGTTCACGCAGTCTCTGCTTGGTGCGAACTATACCTTGATATCCCTCGTGGGCAAGTTCCACCAGTCGTGTCTGCAGATCTGCTGGTACCAGAACCCGGCCACCGCGCAGGACAACGTCGTTCATCATCGTCAGCTCGTCCCTGCATCGGTAGAACGGTTGTAGTTCCGGTGTACACTCATGATAGTGTCTGGGCCACAGACGTGGAATCTGTTGTCTCAGCTTACCGAGAACAGGGTCCACCCGTGAAGCTGTCTGAAACTCCGTGCCGCTCACCGCTGCTCGCTCCTCCGTGAGTGCAGCCACGACCAGCTGGTCATCGTCTGACGCCTCCTGCACCGGCGCTGGGAGCCGAGACAACCCATCTGCTGGGTTGACGCTTCCCTTGACGTGCTGCACTGTGAAGGAGTACTCCATCAATCGACACGCCCATCGAGAAATACGCATCCCCGCCCTGCCGATGACTCGTGACGTCATCAGAGTCTTAAGCGCCTGGTGATCTGTTTTCTGGACAAACTCCCTGCCCCACAGATACCTGTGCCACTTTTCAATTGACCAGACACAGGCCAACGCCTCTCTCTCAGTGACGCTGTAGCGACGCCGAGCCTCAGACAGCGTACTGGATGCAAACGCCACCACTCGCTCGCCATAAAATGCAGCTGCGTGAGCACCGCTCCGATGCCCACGTCACTGACGTCTGACGTCACGACTGTGGGCAGAGTCGGATCGTACATAGCCAGGACAGAGCTAGTCAGAATCGCTTCTCTGATGTCTCTGAACGCTGCGTCCATCTCTGGCGTCCACTTGAACTTCGGTGCGTCCTTTCTCAGTGGCCGCCGTAGTTCCTCCACCCTCGAACTGTATCTGTGGATGAATCTGCTATAAAAGCCAAATAAACCCAGCACCGCCTGAGTTTCGGCGTGCCTGGCGGCTTCATGTCCCTCAGGCCCTGAACTCGGCTAGGGTTCACCGCCACCCCGTCACTGGACACGGAGAAGCCCAGGAAGTCGATACGGCTTACACCCCAGTGACACTTGTCCGTATTCAATGTCACGTTGTACTTGTCTAGCCGTGTCAGCACGGCGTTCACCCGGGTGTCATGCTCCTCTTGCGTGCGCCCTGCAACAATGACGTCATCGAGGTAGACTTGAGTGCCAGGCAGTCCTCGCAGGATTGTTTCCATCATCTTCTGGAAGCAGCTTGGTAGGGATCGCATGCCATAGCAACACCTCCGATAGCGGAACACCCCTTCGTGAGTAACGAACACGGTCAAGTTTCTAGACTCCTCGTGAAGCATGAGCTGATGATAAGCGGCTTTCATGTCGAGAGTCGAGAATACTTTCGCTCCCACTAACTGGGCCAGCATCTCCTGCATATCTGGCAATGGTAACCCGCTGGTTGATACTGCCTTGTTAACCTCGCGGAGATCAACACACAGTCTGAGCATTTTTTTTTTTTTTTTTTTTTTTTTTTTTTTTTTTTTTTTTTTTTTTTTTTTTGCTGAGCTGACCCGATCCGCGCCTAGAGACGACGATGGGAGAAATCCACGGTGATCCGTCGACTCTCTCGATGATATGCTGGTCCTCCAGTTCCTGCAGATGGCGTTTCAACTCATCTCGAAGGGCAAACGGCACTGGTCGCAGCTTCTGCTGCACAGGAACGGCGTCTTCACGAAGCTGGACTCTGTGTACGAAGCCCTTGATGGGTGACAGGGAATTCTCGCCCTCACCCTCTGACGTGACCTCTGCGCTGGTCACTGGCTGATTCACGGCGCACACAGCTGACCCGTGCTTGACGGAGATACGCAGACTTCTCTGCAGGTCCCTGCCGAGGAACGGCGTGCCGCCGTCCACCACGTACAGGCAGCCCTGGCAGCCTCGCCCGTCCTCGGTCTCCACCGTTACCGAGATGACTCCAGCCACCATCAGCTGACCGCCTCCGTACGCCTGCAGGCTGGCTGTAGTGGACTTCAGAGGAATGTGATACGTGGCATTCTCATAAATCCGTTGTGGAATGATGGACACGGCTGCACCGGTGTCCACGAGCATATCCACCCAATAGCCTCCCATCTTAATCCTCATTTGCAAGGCAGAATCATTCTGTTCAATAGCAAGAATATGCAGTGTTCGATTCAACAGCGCTTACTGCTCTGACCTGCTTTTTACATTTCACAGCAAAATGTCCCAAGGTCCCACATTTCTTGCATTTTTGTCCTTTCGCTGGACACACTTCATCTGTCGAAATATGGCCCTGTCGTCCACAGGCATACCAAAATTTGCCTTTTGACTTTCTTCCTACCGGTCTCGATGTATTCTTCCGCATCGCGTAGGCCACCTCCACTGGCTCAGCTGACGGCACTGCTTGGTCGTGACGTCTCCTACCGCCTGAGAATGTAGTGTTGTGTGGCGACATCTAGGCAGCGGACACAGTACGTTAGATATTGGAGTGACACCGCCAGAGCGGCGGCCGTGGGATTGGCGGGTACTCTTCGCGTGAGTCCCGCGGCGCGTGGTCGTGTGAGTCCGCGGTGCGCGGTTGTGTGGGTTCCGCTGCGCGCGGTGGGAGCGTGACGCTCCCGAGTGACCCCTGTTCGGGGCCCCGAAGTTTCCTCGCGTTTGGCTAGTACATCAAGACAGTACAATATATATGCGTATATATCACGAAGCAGTAGTCTGCGGGCTTCAGTCAGCAGTAACCGCCGCAGCGTGAGTACGGACAGCGGCAGCTGAAGTAGGACCAGTCTTGTCGCGTCGGCGGAAATCTGAATTCGTCTCGTTTAGCAACGAATGCGTATGGTCTGAGTTCCCTTGAAGCTGTAAGAGACTGAATTGCGAGAGAAGGAGACTTGGAAGAAGCCAGCGTAATTGTTCAGGCAACCCTAGCATGAACCGGCGATCTTTTACTTTTGCACGTGGGTACACCGCGTGAGGTAGACACAGATGATGTAAGTACCTATAATGTTTCTTTTCCAAAGGATAAAAAATTCGTGGTGCTAAAATCAAACTTCGCTGCAGTCCTGGATTGAAATATTCTATTTTATGCGATAAAGGTATACTTTTTCGTTCATATCTGCTTCACCAGCACTTCTAAGCCGTCGGTTAGCAAGTCTCTGGTATTTTATCCTTTGCAAAAAAATGATCCCTACTGCGATAATTCTGCGCGCACAATGTTAATCATAACATTTCAAATACAGGCATTAAATACATACATACATTAAAATGTATCTAATTATCATCGAAACCACAACATTATTGTTCCACCATTCTTCATTCCATTCCATTCTTTCCGAACTCGAATGGTATCCCGTCCTTCGCTCCTATCACCGGCAGGAGGGCCGGGCTGTTTGGCCTCGGGCGGTTACCTCGGGCGGTCACGTTGCCTTAGTCGGTTTTACAGCGGAACTTTGCTCGCAGGTCTCAGGTCTCAGGAAAGAGACCTGGGACGAGATAGAGGGAGAAGACCTGGCATAATGATCCACATACATTAAAAGCGAGCACTAAATATAATTATTACATCAGTTTGAATAACAAAATAGGTTTTAACGTCGACGATGCTGAAATAAGTAAAATTAAACCTGCGAACATCAGTAAATTGCAATACGCTTTTTGATTTACGTGGAGACTACACTCAGCTCTACTACATATGGCAGCCGACGATTGAATGCCCGAGGGCAAATTGGCGCTATGGTTAAATTAGCGAAGGATGCGGTTGTAAGCCAAATTCCTGAGCAACGGCAGACAAAACAACAACAAAAGTACACTTAATCGATGTCAACCAAGTTTATCAATCCATACCGATACTCCCGACATGCTCACACCGCACAACTAGTAAATATTAATAACACACCCCATGAGCAGGACGCACACGCACCGACCGACTTGTTACTTGCCATCTATTGGGATATAGGTTTCGGAATATAAAATGGTTGATGGAAAATTATGCTAAAGAGATCCGTCTAAAATCGTCTAATTCTCACCATGAAGACCAATTTTTTTCAAGTATAAAACCTGAGAAAATTGATTGAAAACAATTCTTATGAATATAATAAGCTGTTCGATGTAATTTTTTAGTTCCTGTCTGGAATATTTAGCTGAAGGAAGGAATAACCTGGAAGCCTCAAAGGCTAGTAGATATGGGAGCAAAGTGCCGCTGTAAATTCGACTCTTGACACATACGGGTCGGCTACCGCATGCGTGCCAAAAGGAAGTACGTCCCAAGTGGATCTGGTGTGGAGTTTGTTGCCAAATCCGCACCCTTTCTCACCTTCCTGGATGCAGCGTCTACCCGTGGAAAGTACGTAATTCTGGAGGTGATTTCTGAAAATGTGTCATAACTCATGCTTCAGACAAGGTTTAGGAAGTCTAATTTTACCTTTCTGTTCAGTTCTCAGTTATTCTGCTTAGCATCTGCAATGTAGTTTCTCTGCATTGCATGTCACCACATGCACATGAATGCCTCCCAGAATTGCCATGCCTGCGAGACATCAGTTTGCTGCACTCAAATCGGGTGGGGGGACGGCGGCTGCAAAAGTGTCACCGATCATCGCCTTCTGAACTGTTTAGTGCTGGGGCTGAAGCGAAGGGCGAAGGGCTTACGCCTCGAATTGTTGGAGAGATAGATTGGTAAACATGGTAGAATGATGAACGCTATATTAGGAATCGGTCGTGGAATCAATGCTGTTCATCGGGTATACATGAAGACAATGTAGTCTCGAAACGTATGGAAATGTATTTGTTTTTATTGAAGGCTTCCCCCTCCCCTCGCCTCCCATCCACCATTGGCTATGCCACTATCACCAACCAATGTTTCCTTATTGTTAGGACTACGTCAAACCTTCAAGTTCTTCCACCGCATGCATCCTTCCTGCTACCAACGGACGACGTGACCTTCACAGAGTCCGATGTCATCGAGGTATCGGGTTACAGCGAAGCAGATCTGACAGACAGACGTACACAGCCAACACAACACCCCGACACAGAACAGCAATTGCAGCTACACTACCAACAGTCAGATGGAGACACTACACCGACCAATAGACCTGGCATCCAACGGACTGGAAGACAAACATCGCAAGCCGACAAAGACCTCGGAGACAACTGACGACCCGACAACAAACGCACTGATCTCAGCAGCCAACAACGTGTCCAGTGCGACATCAACGTTCGACGACTGCACCGCCTCGGTGGAGGGCCAGCTCCGACAGCTGTCGCCTGTGAGACGTCAGCAACTTAAACTAGAGCTGTCGGCGGTGCTGTACTCCCCTAAGTATTCTTCCCACTAGTTTAGTCCACCCAGTTGTGCCGAGCGTGGCTTCTCAAAATATATATTCCAAGTGAAGTGAAAGTTCAGCCATGTGTACGCAACAGTTAGACTGGCATGACAATCAAGCACTACATTTGCAAAACCTAAACAGCTATTTTATTATGTATTTAATCGGGCATGCCTCACCCATCTAACTAAGCATCTCTTCAGCCATATTCTTGTCCGTTTGCAGATCTTCCTGTCTCGGGCGGTGACGTGTGTGGCGTGCTCGTTGCATTGACAGCCCCACATACAAATTAGCAAATACTAATTGCCGAGGTACATAGCGTATTTAGATTTCGTACAGGTAACCCCCTCCCGTACAGGTTTCGTGAGACAAGGCAGTGGCGTTTAGCTGACGCCAGCCGCTTCGCGCTGCCACGAAACGCTTCTGACGCCGGTCACGTATTCTGTGAGTCGTTGGCGGATGCGTGCTGCTTCGCGGCTGTGCGCGTTGCCACCTGCCTGCATGATATCACGCAGAGCAGTGGCAGGTTCTGCGGCGACACCGGCTGCTACAGTGCCGTCCTCATTGCCTGCCTCGGTGACGGTCTCCTGCAGAAAGTTGTGCAGCACGCACGTTGCCTTCACCAGGCGGATGGCGTTCTGCGGGGAGCTGCCGATGGGCCCCCGATAGATGCGCCACCGTTGCGCCATGAGGCCGAAAGCGTTTTCGACGCACCTGCGCGCCCGGCTGAGGCTGTAATTAAAGATCCGCCGGCCGTCCGCCCCAGGGCCCACTAGCGACGCTCGCGGATACGGCCGCATCATGTGGCGCTGGAGGGGGAACGCCTCGTCCCCAACCAGATAATGTGGCAGCACCACGTCGCTGCCCGGGAGCGCCCATGGCGGCGGCAGAACGTCACCCGCCTCCATCTGGCGGCGAAGCAGTGTCGCCAGGTCAGAATTGGCGAATATTCCGCCGTCGCTCTCGCTGCCGTGGTTGCCAAATCTCACGTAGATAAACTGGTAGGAAGCGTCCGCAACTGCCAGCATGACTAGACTGAAGAAGCCCTTATAGTTCTAGTACACCGAGCCAGCATTGGCGGGCTTCTCCAGGGCAACGTGTTTTCCATCAATCGCCCCGATTGATGGAAAACAACAGCAGCTGCCATCTGGTGTGGAAGTCTTCGGCTGCGGTCTTCCAGTCGTCGCTGGTGGGTGGTCGAAGCACGAGTCGCGCCAGGCGGTTGTAGATCGCGTCACACACCTCGTACACCAGCTGGGACAGGGTGCACGTGGCGATCCGGTAGGATTCTGCCACCGTCTTGATTGTGCCGCCTCCTGCCAGATATCTACAAAGTGTACAGAGTTTAGTGTTCAGCATAGTCAGAAAGGGGATCCCACCCCACCCCGAGGGTTGGTGCGGGAATCCTGTGTTTCAACCATGTTCGGTATGGGATCCTCGGTAGGGGATCTAGAAAAGCTGGCCATATTACACAACGGCCTGAAATGAGAATATTATGGATAACAATTATAGAACTTACCTCAATGTTACTGCCAGTCGTTCTTCGGGTGAAATTGCAACTCTCATGATGATGGTTGTTTTCTCGATGTCGCCTCTGATGAGCTCACGGAGCTGGTCAAACTTGGCAGGTGACATCCGGAAGTACCGTTTGTGGTCTGCTTCGTTATGTCTGAGCTCCGCGACCAACCTTGCGAATTCGCCTTCCTCCCCTCTTGGATAGGACTGGCCGGACCCACATGCGCTGCTGGCGGTTCTGCACCCTACGAAGCAGTCGTCGACGAGCTTCGGCCAGCTGGAGAAGGCGCATCTGCTCGTTGGCGTGCCCTCGCCGAGCTACGAACCGTCTCACGCCGCGGTATCCCTGCCGGACTCTGGCAGCGCGTGCGATCACGGCTGCAGCGACAGCCGGAGCGGTCCCGGCCTCAGCGGCAGCCGAAGCGGTCCCGGCCTCAGCGGCAGCCGGAGCGGTCCCAGCCTCAGCGGCAGCCGGAGCGGTCCCGGCCTCAGCGGCAGCGGGAGCGAGAGCGGTCCCGGCCTCAGCGGCAGCGGGAGCGGTCCCGGCCTCAGCGGCAGCCGGAGCGGTCCCGGCCTTAGCGGCAGCCGGAGCGGTCCCGGCCTCAGCGGCACCGGGAGCGGTCCCGGCCTCAGCGGCAGCCGGAGCGGTCCCGGCCTCAGCGGCAGCAGGAGCGGTCCCGGCCTCAGCGGCAGCAGGAGCGGTCCCGGCCGCAGCGGCCGCAGCGGCAGTAGGAGCGGTCCCGGGCGCAGCGGCAGCCGGAGCGGGAGCGGTCCCGGCCTAAGCGGCAGCAGGAGCGGTCCCAGCCTCAGCGGCAGCAGGAGCGGGAGCGGTCCCGGCCTCAGCGGCAGCGGGAGCGGTCCCGGCCTCAGCGGCAGCCGGAGCGGTCCCGGCCTCAGCGGCAGCAGGAGCGGGAGCGGTCCCGGCCTAAGCGGCAGCAGGAGCGGTCCCAGCCTCAGCGGCAGCGGGAGCGGTCCCGGCCTCAGCGGCAGCCGAAGCGATCCCGGCCTCAGCGGCAGCAGGAGCGGTCCCGGCCGCAGCGGCCGCAGCGGCAGTAGGAGCGGTCCCGGGCGCAGCGGGAGTAGGGCCGACCGGAGCGGGGCCGGTAGCGGGAGTAACTTGAGCGGCATCGTTCGCGCACTGGGCGTCCATATCTGCCAAAATTATGACATTTCTTGCATTTGCCATTTTTACGTCATTTTATGTCGATGAAACTTATGTGGGGAGGGCAATGTCCTCAGGCATGGGTCTCGATTTGCCTGCTTTATTTGTAAGGTAGCTGAGGGAGGGAGCGTGACTCCTCGAGTCATGGCGATATTTCCCTCCCACGCCACTGTCAGCCGAACGGTTCCACATTTATTTCGACCCCTTCCCTCAGTGAAAACGTATCCGAGGAATCCCGCCGCGTTGGCTGTTCCGGCTCCTTTGTCCGTTTTCAAACACGCTGCTTTTCCCCGGCCGCAGCGGCATTGGCAGCAGGAACTGCCACAGCGGGAGCTGTCCCGGCCGCAGCGGCAGCAGGAATAGGATCGGTCGTAGCGGGGGCGGTAGCGCGGTCGGAACAGGAGCGGCAGCTTTTGCACACAAAATGTCCATATCTGCAAAAATTATGGCCCTAATTTCTAAACGATGCCATTATATTTCTATAAAGCTAAGTACGGAGGATAACGCCCACAGACATGGGTTTCAATGTGCTTTGTTATTTGCAAGTTAGCTGAGGGAGGGAGCGTGACCCCGGTCCATGATCACATTCTCCTCCCCAGTCCGACTGTTCCACATTTATTCGGATCTCCCCAGTGAAAACTGATCCAAGCCCCCCCCATTGGGTGTTCCGCCTCCTTTGTCCGTTTCTAAGCACGCCGCTGCGCCTTGGCGGTTGCACGGGAATGTTTTTTTTGGTGAGATTGTGAGCCCAGATTAACACGCGCCCTGGAGGGGGGGGCGAAATTCGCCCACCCCTCCGGTTTTTCGTAAATAACTCCAGGTTTTACTGTCCGATATACGCCATTGTTTGTGTACCTGCTTACAAATGAGCGCCGCGTTGTTTAAAGCAAGAAAAATGAAAATCGACCGAGAATATTTCGAGTTAGGGGTCACTAAACTCAAACCAATTTATCAGCACCGGACTACAAATATCGTCGCTGAAGCGCTTCCCGTATATCGGCAAAAAGGAATTGTTCTTGGCAAAACTAGCGACTTTTTTGCTGTACATTGTTATGCTATATTGTTTCAAAGTCATGTCAGGTCACCGAGGTCAAGTCAGGTCAAGTTTATGACAGGCTAACAGACGCCCTGGAGGGGGGATAGTGAAATTCGCCTACCCCTCCGATTTTTCGTACATAACTCTATCTTGTCCCGGTCGATACACGCCATTTTGCGTACCTACTCGGAAATGACCGGTGCATTGTTTGAAGTTAAAAAAATGAAAATCGACCGAAAACTGTTCAAGTTAGGGGCCGTTAAATTAAAAACAATTCGCAGCGCCAGACCACAAAAATCGGTGCTGATGCGCTTCCCGTATATTGGCAAAAGGGAACTATTTTTGACAACACTAGCGATTTGTTTGACGTATTTTGTTATGTTACATAGTTCAAAAGTCATGTCAGGTCGCCAGAGTCAAGTCAGGTCAAGTTCATGACAGGCTAATAGAACCAAACTTGGTTAACTGGAATGTTCTCAAAAATTCAAATGACTGTCATGCGATTGATGTCACTTTTCATGTTACTCCCTACACATCCCGAAATCTACTGTGTGTCATTGTGTGCCTAAGCGTTTCCATACTTTATTCATGTATTTCGATCCTTTCATGCGAAGCAGATTGCGCCGAACCGCCCAACGGAGCAGTCGGGTGGGCAGCCCGGTTCCGGTAACTGGAGCAGGTAATGACCTGCTAAAGTGCTCCTATATAGGTGACCTGAGGTCACATGGCTGATCTGACATTTGTATTGTATCATTAGTAATGTTCAAAACATCATTAATGCCAATTTTGGAGCATTTAAACACAATCACAGCGATTCATAACAATGACAAGCCAATCCACGCAAGACCAGAAAATTTTGATATTTTGCCTTATTTAACCTTGAAGATATTGACGTAAGGTCATGAAATTTACACACAATAAATTTCACTACCGTGCCCATCCACCCTGCGAATTTAGTTACTCTAGCCCCAGTAGGAACCGAGATCGTAGGGGGGGGGGCGGAATCCGCCTCCCCTCCAGTGCGCGTAATTTCCCGAGGCCATCCAGGGCGCGTGTTAAGTAATGGATTTTAGGGCACTACTGGGTTTTTATATAAAAAACAAGTTTCAATGCAGTATTTTTAATGTTTGCTAACCCGATCAAGGTGACACGACCACTCATATCCTTCATAAATGCATTCTTTTCAGTTGGTGAGGGAATTAATCCCACAGATGATGATTGAATGACGCACACATACACACATACACACACACACATATATATGTACATATATATATATATATATATATATATATATATATATATATATATATATATATATATATATATATATATATATATATATATATATATATATATATATATATATATATATATATATATATATATATATATATATATATTGAAGCAGTCGTCGGCGGGCTTCAGTCAGCAGGGGGAGGCGCATCTGCTCGCTGGCGTGCCCCCGCCAAGGTACAAGCAGTTTCATACCGCGATATCCCTACCTGACTCCGACAGAAGGAGCGGGCCCGGCCGTAGCGGCATTGGCAGCAGGAACAGCCGCAGCGGGGGCACTGACAGCGGCAGCAGGAACGACGGTAGCGGTAGCGGGAGCTGTCCCGACCGGCAGCTGCAGCAGTAGGACCGGTCGTAGCGGGGGCGGTAGCACGGTCGAAATAGGAGCGGCAGCGTCGGCGCTCTAGACGCCCGTAGCTGCCCAAATTATGGCCCTCATTTCTACATGATGCCATGGTATTTCCATAAAGCTTACTGGGAGGATAACGTCCAAAGACATATGGGTCTCAATAAGTTTAATACAACGAAGAATGGCTCTTAGGTGCTCCTGGGTTTTAGGCATTGCGTCACGAAATGTACGACCCTCAATATACCGGGAGGTGCTGAGTTTACATCAAAAGTAGCGTTAGGGACTGTGCTATATTACTCAACGTTTCGGCCAGGGGCAATTGTATCAAAAATGGCAAGGTTAACAATTGAAAAAAGCGGTGGAAAAAGCGTGCAAAAATACACGTGAATCACAGAAAAGCATCCTCATTGCTGCAGACACTTCAAGAAACTCCAAACCAGAAATCAACTAGGTCAAGATAGAATCCACTGAGGAAGCCCGGGACGATGGTCCATATACATATCGACACATGTATGCACGCACATATATAGACATATATCGAATGCAACGCGTAATATATACAATATAATTTATGTTTATGTAATTTTATGTGATAGACCAAGACGTCGTTTGCGTGTTTAGTTGCGGCCGTAGATTACGTATGTGTAGAGATTCGAGGACCTTCAGATCAGCGTTGTCCCTGGCTGTTGCTAGAATTTCTACTTTGAAGTTTGTGTTAGTGTCGCTGTGTTCCATGTTATAATATGGAACACAGCGACACTAACACAAACTTCAAAGTAGAAATTCTAGCAACAGCCAGTCTAATTCTAGCAACAGTCACGCCGCAGGCCCACCAACCAAAAAATTCGCCATGTAGCTTCCGTGTATTGGGAAAAAATCACGCCGCCGGAGCGGCCGAAACGTAAATAAGAAGAATATTTAACATTCCTATTGTTCTAAGCACGGGACTCGCGAGGTGGAGTGACAAAAAACTAATTTAAAATGAAAAACCGTTGGATATTCGTGGATCTGTGATTGTTCGTTCTAAGGCTTTTCTTGACATTAATTAAATAAAAATATCGTTTATTTTTACTTACCTTGTAAGTACGAGGCAAGCAGCATCATTGAGGAGAGGACACATTTCTCGGAAAGGGCACTTTCGGCGGAAAAATACACTTTCTGGGCTCCACGGGAATGCCCCGGACAGCCGAGTATCCAGATGGAAATGAAATTGTTAATTATATTGATTAAAATGGAACTTCGACAAGGGGATGGAATGGTTGGAATCTAATTGCATAGAAGCGATGATAGACGGTTGTGCCCCCTCCACAGAAAGAAAAATGGAGATGGCACTGATTACTTTACTAAAAATGATTTCTTTGAAAGAGGATGGTCGAAATCTGATGACTATAAAATGGGGATAGTTGGGGCCCTCAAATCCGTTTGCCCATTTGGCTTGAATCATAGGAACTACAGTGACGTTTGTCGCTGTAGTTAGAGCTAGTGTTTCTCTCCAATTCTTAATTTGTTAATCTTCCCTTTATCCTTTAACATCATGACGTTTTAAAAAATGTGGCAGCAATTGTAGATGGAATCTGACTACACCATTTTCATAACGATGGTGCTCCAAGATCGGTCATTTTAAAGAGGCGGTATTTGTGAGGTTTGTGCATGTTGAGTGCTGGAGAGGGTATATTGTATAGACACCACGAACACCAGGTATGCGTTAGAGAAGTGACTTCTACCCTGTATGCCATTATCCACGAATCTCACACTGGTGGGCTGGGCTGGCATTTGTTTGATTATTTCAGCGACCAACGGAGAGTATCAATTGCAATGTGAGATAGATGTGGGAGGTAGGTAGGTAGGTAGGGTAAAACGCCAAACTCCGGCCAATTTCAGTCTTCAGAAGTGATGTGCTGTGACTCGAACTGATCGTGGAAAGAGAAGTTTTCAGACTAAAAACATAAATGAACTATCCTTAGGTTGTATGAACTATTTTCTTCCCTTAAAAAAAACTGAGTGAATAGTCGATCAATTTGAAGGAAATCAAGGAATAGCAGGGCAATGCACTTCCCAAAACCACCCTTCCCAATCTTGGGCCAATATCCAGACGCATGCCCAACTCAGGCCGATTTGCTATATTCTGAAGCCCAACTTGTGCCACTTGGTTAATTTCTAAATATGTTTCCTGTTTATTAAATGCTAGTTTGAAGAGTGGAAATGAAAAATTTGCATTTTTCTGATGTTCGTTGATTATTTTTCAGGTTGGGGTAGTGGGTACTGGGGGCAGCCATATCCTTCCAATGAGTGAGGATGATATTTTAATGGGAAAACATGCCTTGTCCCTGACTCAGGCCACCTGGCCGGAGTTGGGAAGTGTAAAATTATTGTCCCCCCAACTCGGGCCACCATAAAAAATGCTGAATATCTATTAAACATGCATATGTTATGGGTGCTGCATGACCACTGCAGTTGATGCACCCCTAAGCCCAATAAACAAACAAACCATTAAACATGCAAACAAACAAGCAGGAATATTGATTAAAAACGTTCAATGAGGTATTTTGCAGCTTTGAATGCACCATCAATGCTCATCATTTTAAAAACACAGGCTAAAACCACACTGCAAGGGCAGTGTTATGTTAAGTCCCAGCAAGTCAGAGTTCCAGCCAAACTGTAGTACCTGCCCAGTGTTCCATCCTCTGATTGGTTGTAAAGACATAAAGACATAAAAGATTAGTGCAACTCTGAGCCACAAGGGCCCTTCTTGGTTGCACTCTGTACACTGAACCAGTTGCCCACCAAATCTGCCAATCAGCCCTCCCTGTAATACTGAAAAGCAAGCCCTCTATTCTTATAATGATTGTCTATGCTGTTTTTAAAGATGTTCAATGTGCTGCTACTGACTATGTTTTCTGGCAGCTGGTTCTAGTGTTCCACTACCCTGTTGGTGAAGAAAGTTTGCCTTAACCTTGTTCTGCTGTGGTTAATTTTAATTTTGAATTTATGACCTCTAATTGCATCATTTCTGTTAAATTCAAACATTTCCCCAAGGTATCCCCTCTCCAGACCATTGACAAATTTAAAGACCTCGATGAGATCTCCTCTCAGCCTTCTATATCTAAGTGAAAACATATTCAATTTCTTCAATCTTTCCTCATATGCCAGGTTGCTTATGCCATTAACCATTTTTGTAGCCCTCTTTTGTACTCTCTCTAAAAGCCAACAATCTTTTTCATAGCTAGGAGACCAAGCTTGGATGCAGTATTCCAAATGTGGCCTGACGTATGCACAGTAAAGCTTCCTGATCACTTCCTTACTTCTGTATGATACATTCCTATTTATTGCCCCGAGCATTCTCAGTGCCTTCTTCCTGGCTTCCTTGGTCTGTTCTGATGCCCCCAATTTTGTGTTTAGAATAACACCTAAATCCTTCTCCTGTTGAGTCACTGATAGCACTTGGCCACCCATAAAGTATGGAGCCTTCATATGCTGCTTACCTACATGCATGATTTTGCACTTATCAAAGTTAAATTTCATTTGCCATTCTTCGGACCACTTCACAAGTTCGTCTAAGTCTTTTTGCAGCGAGATATGCTCATCCTGACCTGTTATTGCCCTAAAGACCTTCAAATCATCTGCAAATTTCAAAACTTTACTGCTTAGGCCACTTTCAATGTTATTTACAAATATAATGAACAGTAATGGCCCTAGTACTGACCCCTGGGGGACTCCACTAAGAACATTTTGCCATGATGACTTTGTACCATTTAGCATCACTCTTTGCTGTCTATCTGAAAGCCACAACTCTATCCATTTTAAGATGCTACCTGCAATACCATGGGACTGAAGCTGTATCATTAACCGTTTATGGGGTACCTTGTCAAAGGCCTTACTAAAGTCAAGATATGCTACATCAACCTGATTTCCCTGATCAAATTGTTCTGTGGCGAAGTTCAAAAAGTCCAAGAGGTTTGTGAGACACGATCGTCCTTTTCTAAATCCATGTTGAGTATCTTGAATCAATCTGCTACCTTCCAGATAACTAACTATTCTATCCTTGATAATTGATTCGAGTACCTTGCAGACTAGGGATGTGAGACTTATTGGCCTATAGTTTTCAACTTTCCCTCTTTCTCCTTTCTTGAAAATAGGAACTACATTTGCCCTTTTCCAATCGGTTGGAATTTCATTATGTGAAACTGATCTACAAAATATTATACTAAGTGGAAATGCCAGTTCCTTTTCAGTTTCCCGCAACACCCTAGCATAAATATCATCAGGTCCTGCAGCCTTATTTGGCTTTATTTTCCTGATATGATTGTAAACAACATCACTACCAATTAAATCAACATCATTTGTCAGATCCCATGTAACTGAACTATGGTGTACGGTCGGCAGATTGGTCATATCTTCCAATGTAAACACTGATTTGAACTGCTTGCTCAGCTCCTCAACCATCTCACTATCCTCACCCAATGTAGTCCCGTTTACTTCCAGTGGACCAATTGTGCTAGAAACTTTACTCAGCTTGTAGAAACTAAAGAACTTTTTACTGTCCCCATTACAGTTTCTAGCTAAATCCAGTTCCTTTGCTCGCTTTGCTGCTCTGGTTTTTTGCTTCACAGTGTCTCTAGCTTTTTGATACGCCTTTAGATTAATGACATTTGAGGCTTCTTTAAAAACTCTAAATGCAGTTTTCTTAGCCCTAATTGCTTTTATCACGTCTGGTGTAAGCCATGCTGGCTTTCCTACCCTTCTTTTGCGTCTTTGCTTTTGGGGGACATGTCTAATCTGAGTTTCCTTTAAGTAAGATTTGAACTTTTCCCACATTTCACAGGCATTTAAATTGGAGAATTCTTCTTCCCATCTGATGGCACTTAAAGCCGCTCTCATGCCGTTAAAGTCTGCTCTGTTGAAATTTGGAACCTTTACCAAATTATCCTTGATAATTTCCCCTACATGTGCCTTGAATCTAACTATGTTATGGTCACTTTTACCCAGAGTTTCGCCTACAGTCAAGTCTTGAACCAAGTCACTTAAATCCGAGAATACAAGGTCCAAGAATGAACCATGCCTGGTAGGTTCCGATACAAACTGGTGTAAGAACAGGTCCTTTTCAAGGCATTTCCTGAACATTTTGCATGATGGGGAGCCAACACCAGCATTTTCATAACCTTTTAGATTAAAGTCACCGAGAATAAGGCACTTCCTCTTAAAGTTTCTACTGATTTCCTCACAAATCACCTTGTCAATCTCCAGTTGCTGAGAATGTGGCAGGGTTCCTGATCGGTAGAAAGCTCCTATCCTAAGAGTATTGCTGTTGCCTTTTCCCACAGTGACATCAAGCCAAATGGACTCCACAGACACATTTTTATCCCCACCTGCTACTTTTTGAGAACTGAATAAGCTATTCACATATAGCATTACACCACCCCCTTTCATTGCTGGACCCCTATTGCACGAAAACATATTGTATCCCTGGATCTCATAGTCCTGTAAGTTATCTCCAAAATATCCTTCACTGACCCATGCCTCCGTAATGCAAACAAAATCCGGTTCCTCCTCAGCAACATAACACTTGAACTCATCAAATTTGGAACGGATACTCTGAGCATTAAACATCATACACTTAACAAATGCTCCATAACCACCTTTGGCTTTTTCATATTGAGGAGTTCTTTTATCACTAGATGAACTATAACTCTGTCCCCTTGAGTTGCTGCTGTCCCTATTTGCAGACTTTGAGGTTCTATTGCCTTGGCTGACACTATTGGAATATTCCTGAGTTGGCAATGCAATTTCATCCCTCCCCACCCCATTTCCTAGTTTCCCTGAAGGACATGCTCATATACTTTGCCTAACACATGGACCCCCTTCTCAGAAAAATGCAGGCCATCCCTCTGATAGAGGTCCCACGATGCATAAAACCTGCTCCACTCGTCTACAAATGTAAAACCTAGCTCCTGGCAGAGCTTTCCTACCCTGGTGTTAGCTGCCAGTGCCCTAGAGCTCCACTCAGGGGAGGCTCTAGCCCTAGGTAAAATTCCTGTTACAAGCACTCTATTGGTACCCTTCAGGGTGGCCAGAAGGGCCCTGTACTCCCGCAGAAGCTCCTCGCTCCTAGTATGACCTATGTTATTTACCCCTACATGCACTATGACTGTGTTAAACTGGTGATCACTGGTGACCTGTGCCACCGCAGGTACCAGGTCCTTCACCTTGGCACCAGGCCTGGTGATGCACCTCCTGTCCCTCCTACCTTTACAAAATACCCGCTCTAAATGACGTACACGAGAGTCTCCTATGACAAGCACTGACTCCTCACTACTGCTATCCTGGGGGCAGTCATCCAATGCCTGGAACATATTTGTTGTTACTATGCCTGCTCGCTGGGCCGGTCGGCTACACTTCCTCCCGCTCCTACCACCTGCCACCTGCCACTCACTGACCCTTTCCTTAGGTTCGCGTCTCCAAATCCTCCACCCCCTGACCTCATGCCACTTCCCCTCCTGTGACCTACCAGAACTACCCCTCCTCTGTTCACTATTAACACTATTAACACTCCCCTCTTGAGAGATCCCAGCCACCTCCACAGTAGGGGAAACCTCAGCTACCTGGTGGCCTGCGACCACCTGGGCATATGATGTCCCTGCTACGGATTGACCCCTTGTTGCTTTATCTTGCCTACCCTGTGCAACAAGGGCAGCCTTGAGGTTGGAAACCTCTGCCTTAAGGGTCCTAATTTCTTCCTCTAGTGCCTGCATCCTGGTCGAAACCATCCTAAACTTGTCTGTTACATATCATGTGGTTCAGTCAACTTGAGGCAACAGAAGAAAGATCAAATGATGTAATAGTTACATTTAACATGGCCATCATAATAGTTACATTTAACATGGCCATCAGAGTTTTGGTCCAGGACAAGGAGGTTGGAAAGCATGAGTGACCCAAGTTTGGCAGTGGCCTGAGTTTGGTGTTTTACCCTACCAAGGTAGGTGCCTACCTACCTACCTGCCTTGTTACCTAATATTCACTCAACCATGTGTGACATATGTGGATTAAGTGCCCCATCAATAATTTACAGACTCCATGCCTGCTTAAAGGTAGGTACATGTGCATTTTTACTTTTCTAATGCAATGCTTTTTAACTTTATTGAGATGATGCAACCACTCATTTTCTCCGCAAATGATTACTTTTAAGTCACCAGCTGTTGATGCAATTTATTACATGTCTCTCCTGGTTGGCTCCCCAAATTCTTGAGCATCACTCACCCAGAGATGAGTTATGTGGCCAAACAAGCCTGTAGCCTGTATCTGCAGGTATGCAAGTCCCCTAGATTAACCCGCGCACGTCCGAGGGGCAGATATCTGCCCCTCCGGTTTATCCTCATTTTCTGCCAAACTAATAGGGTTAGCAAGGCCAAACCTCGCATAGCTGTTCATTGGTCTTTTCCACATATCCTCATACATTTTTAATCTTGGGTCATCTCAGGTCAGGTCACCAGGTCAGGCGAAGTGACCCAACTACATTCGGGAGTTCTAGGTGGAATAAATTCCACAGTCATTGGGCAATTTATTTCAAACTTATAGCATGTCATGATCCCATCAGGGGCCATAATATGTATATTGTTTTTTCTTAGCATTGATCTTAGGTCAGGTCGCTGCCATGCCTTCCCCATTATAGGGCTATGGTAAAATATACAAATGTTTCCTGGTTACCTATTTGCGCTCGGAATGATCTCACAATGGTTGTGGCATGTAAATGGAAGTTATGCTCAATGTTACCACTCACATTTTTGCACAGTGACCTCACCAAGGTCTCTGAGGTCACCTGAGATCACTACACATTTGTGTGCATTATATCACACTGCATTAAGCTAGAAGGCTGAAATTACCGTCATTGTGCTTGTATCGCCAATGCGTGTCTATTGATGCATTACATGACCTCCATAGGCGACTTCATGACCTTGACCTGAGGTCCTGACTTCATGACATTGACCTGACCTTAAATTTCACCGCCTATTGTCGGTGGTGCATTTCAAGGGCTGCCGAATAGCGTTCGCCGTTTGTTTCTACCTGTTACAGGTCCTGATATATGTGTCAATATCTGAGTCCCACCTGATCTGGTCAAATTTGACCTATGATGACCCAGTGACCTGACTGTTGACCTGAGCGAAAAGAAATTACCGACATACTTTCGATAGAGCCTGTTACCAGCTAACATATTGAAACCGATGTAACTGCAGAACAGTTACAAACAGTTGATACCAGCTATCCAACGCCGTTTTCCGCTTGTCGCTAGCTAGCATAATTCTAGAGATCTTAGGGGGGGGGGGGGCAGACAGCTGCCCCCCGGACATGCGAAGTTGGCGCGGTCCTCCGGAAGTTGGTGCGCGGCGAGTGTTAAAGAAAAAATATGGTTATCAGATAGACAGGGCAAGACACAGGAACTAGAAAGTGTACCTGAAGAAGAATTTGTATGCTTAGAGTAGCCACTATGTTTGCTAATATGTTGTCAGACAATACTTCTGATACAAGTCAAGAAAAATTAAATATAGAGAAGTAAGGATGCTCTTCAAGTTTGATTAATATGTTATCATGGTTAATCTATTCAGTATATTAATTCACACCACAATGTGTAGAGATTTGAGTGCAATGCAGTTTTAAATGCCCCCAGGTCTGTTAAGGCTGCTACATTATCAGGCAATGCACTCCAGGTGGCACATGATCTGTAGCACATTTGTTCACATGTGGGGCATGAATGGTTCCATTGCAAACATGATTGGGATCTTAATGGCAGAATGGGCATGAATAATCTTCAAACATTTGGTAATGTCTGCTTGAAACAGTCTACCTTTCACTGAGTAAAAATATAGCTTTTGTAATATGGCACCATAATCGAGACCTTCCTCTCCTCTATGTTTTGTGTCTACCTTCTCTGTACTGATTATAGTTGCCTTAAATCACCTGTGTGACCTGGTACAGGCTTCATAGTACAGGCCTATGCTTCATATGCATTCATGTTTGTGCAGGCTTTGTGGTGCAGGCTTACAGACAAGGCTTATAAGGCCTATAACCATCATATAGGCATTATTTGTCTGTAGGCATGGTACAGACAAAATGTGTTTCAATATTAACTACCTTTTACAAGTTAGTGCTGCAAACATTTACAATCCTTAATGGAATGGTCCATGCTGTGGACCATCAGTATGTATCTCAATGGTGACCAGCACAGAGCTGAGAATGTGGCTTATAATGCTTTAACACGCGCCCTGGAGGGCCTCTGAAAATAACGCGCACTGGAGGGGGAGGCGGATTCCGCCCCCTAAGATCTCAGCTCCTATGAAGGCTAGAGCAACGAAATTCACAGGGTGGATGGGCACGATAGTGAACTCTATTGTGTGCAAAGTTCATGACCTTAGGTCAATATCTTCAAGGTCAAATCAGGTCAAAATAACAAAATTTTATGGTTTTGCGTGGCTTGTCTTGTCATTGTTACGGATCGCTGTGGTTGTGTTTAAATGCTCCAAAATTGGCATTAATGATGTTTTGGACATTACTAATGATGCAATGCAGATGTCAGATCTGCCATTTAACCTCAGGTCACCTATATAGTAGCACTTTATTAGGTCATTACCTGCTCCAGATACCGGAACCGGGCTCCCATCCCGACTGATCCGTTGGGCGGCTCGGCACAATCGGCTTAGGCACACGCTTAGGCACACAATGACAAACAGTAGATTTCGGGATGTGTAGGGAGTAACATGTAAAGTGACATCAATCGCATGACAGTCATTTGAATTTTTTAGAAAATTCAAGTTAACCAAGTTTGGCTGTATTGGCCTGTCATGAACTTGATCTGACTTGACCTCGGCGACCTAACATGTCTTTTAAATTATATAGCATAACAATATGCATCAAACAAGTCGTTAGTGTTGTCAAGAACACTTCCCTATTGCCAATATACGGGAAGCGCATCAGCGCCGATTTTTGTGGTCTGGCGCTGCGAATTGTTTTTACTTTAACGGCCCCTAACTTGAAAACGTCTCGGCCGATTTTCATTTTTCTTGCTTTAAACAATGCGCCGGTGATTTCTAAGCAGGTACGCGAAAAATGTGGTGTATATTGGCCGGTACAATATGGAGTTATGTACGAAAAATCGGAAGGATTGGCGGATTTCGCCATACACCCTCTAGGGCGTGTGTTAACCTGTTATGAACTTGACCTGACTTGACCTCGGTGACTTGACATGACTGGAACAATGTAGCATAACAATGTACATCAAACAAGTGGCTAGTTTTGCCAAGAACACTTCCTTTTTGCTAATATACGGAAGCGCATCAGCGCCGATATTTGTGATCTGGCGCTGAGAAAATGTTTTGACTTTAGCGACCCCTAACTCGAAAAATTTTCGGTCGATTTTCATTTTTCTTACTTTAAACAACGCGCCGGTCATTTATTGGCTGGTACACAAAAAATGGCGTATATCGGCCGGTAAAATGTGGTTATCTACGAAAAACCGGAGGGGTAGGCGGATTTCGCCCCCCTCCAGTGCGCGTGTTAATACTTATAGAAGGAAGTTATAAATGTTGTGGTCATGGAATTCTTTCAAAAACAAATACTGGCAGACAATGGAAAGATAATGACTGTGTATTCCTTTGTGAATTGAAAAGTGACCATTTTCTGAGAAAATGAGTGGTCACATTGGCTTAATCATGTTAAACATTACTTATTTAAAAACAAGAATGAAAACCTATCTTATACTGGTATAGTACCTCAATCTCACCCAATCTGCCACTATATATGTCACCAACAAGATATTGCAGCTTACAAAATTTGAGACCAGTCAGCTGCAGTAGCCCCCAAGCGACAGCTGCTCTTCACCTGGGGGCTGTGACATAGGCTCCGGCCATTGGAGGGCGGGGAGCAGCTGGGACAGACAATTGGGGCAGTGGCATGAGGTGCCTAGGGCTCTTGTACAGCTTTGTCCACAAGTAGTGGTACCTGTCTGGCTACACATTCCCGCAGTGGATCCATGGGGTTTGTGTGGTGGCCTGGAAGGCCAGTATGTAATTCAAGGCCCATTGAGGTGCCCCAGTGGCACAGCCCCACCACATGGAATAGGCCGTGCAGTTAGCATCCAGGCATGACACAGTCAGGCTTTTCTTAAGAGTTTTTATATCAAGCCTAAATATCTTCCTAATGCTGCAGTGCCAAATAATATTCATTTCATAGATACATCATGTCAATGGGTGCTAAACAGGGATCCGGAGCCGGGAAATTTTTGGACGGCTCCGGCTACGACTCCGGCTCCGGGGAAGTATCCCGGCTCCGGCTCCGGTTCCTGGAAAAATGTGCCGGCTCCGGCTCCGGCTCCGTACATCCCAAACGTGATCGATCCATTAAGTAAGAGCTAGGGGGAAGTAAAGTTAGCTGCGACCACTCAGAGGCACAAACTTCAGACAATTATAAGCAACTTTCCCATATATACCTTGTATGTACATATCTTTAAATAAACACCCGCCCCCGCCCAAATCACTTTTCGGAGTTATGCCCTCATAAACTGACCTTTACTTCGTGCCCTATTGGGGACATCAGAAGAGGGGAGACTGGAATTAACAACACTCCCCATCCCGTGAACGGTCCAAGGAACACCGTTGTTGTAAATAGTAATGTTTGACCTCATCTCTAATAAGGTACAACAACCCATTGATGATGGAAACAATGAACTTAACTAAACTAAGCATGAAACTATTGGATTGACTACTGAGGGTAGAATATAGTTATTTGTTATTCTACCATTATTTTATGATATTTCTACATGTTACTCATATTTAATCATTTTTGCTTTTATTAATGCGTTTTCATACCATACCATACCATACCATACTAGGTATAATGTGTTCATTTCACGTTTGCTACTTTTGTTTAATTTACACCTCTTTCGGAGTTGGAGCTGCCCTGCTTTTGACGGCTCCGGCTCCGACTCCGGCTCCGAGTAAAATGTCCCCGCGGCTCCGGCTCCGGCTCCGGCTCCGCATCCCTAGTGCTAAATGATAATGTTTTGGTTGAAGCACCCTGAAACTCAAAAACTAACACATCAGGTTAATTATGATGTTTAGTGAATTAACTGTGTTTGGTACACAGTGGTGAAGTAAAACATTCAGTATGAATTATTCTGGAATATCTGAAATTTGGCACCATTCCTGTACCTCCAACTTACATACTGATATATACCACATTGAAGGTGAATATATAACACTATGCATGCATTTAGATTGATCTACAGTATGGCTGAAGCAGTCAAAGCACCCCTGAGCCCAAATAACCAACCAACCAACATTGATCTACAGTGATTGCCTGAATTTTTTTATTGAGATATAGAACTTAATGCTTTATAATTGTGTTTCTTCTATTTTGTGTTAATTCGATGAGAGCATACTCAACCCTACTGTTAGCTTCATCATGAATAGCAGTTTATTCCTTCTGTGTTATTCAGGTTTGAACTCTACCATGGTTATGGATAGAGGCTCACTGCCACCAGGGTGGGAGATGAAATGGGATGCCAGACGAGGAAAAGCGTAAGTATTACTAAACCAGCAAATACAACTAATCACAATTATCTTGGGCCATTGAGTCTATCATTGCCAATTGTTTCATTCCATTGTTTTTGCCTGTGAGTGCACATGCATATGTACTACATTGCATTAGTTCTCAATTTGCAACAGAGTGCACATAATTTATCTCCGCCATATTGCTTTCTTTGACATGTGTTTGAGTAAGTATAGACCAATGTACAGTCATTACATTTTTAGCTGAAGTTCTTGAATTCATCTATGCCAGTTCTTGAATTTTGGTACCACAACTTCAGTCTTGGTATTCACCTTTGGTGTTGTGTCAGGTACTTCATTGATCACGCATCAAAGGTCACCACTTGGCTAGATCCAAGGCAGCAACCAGTTCAGGATCAGCCACAGCAGCCAGCTGTGCAAAGTCAGCAACATCATGATCAGCAGCAGCACCATCAAAGTCAGCAATATCCTGGCCAGTACCAACAGCATGCAAGTTACCAACAGTCTACCAACTATTACCAGCAGCAGAATATCCATCAGCAGCATGGCAACCAACAACATCCTCATCAACAGACTTCTGTCCAACATCATCATCAACAACAACAGCAGCAAGCCACCCACCAGGCCTACCCTCTGCAGCCACAGTATGCACCCACTGCGGACCCATCGCTGCAAGACCCAGCGCTGCTGACCCGTCAGTCAGCCAACACCACGTCCAGACGGCCGCGGGAGGAGCACCTGCAGCAGCCGCAGCCACTGCGTGCCAGTCCGCACGCCGTCCAGCTGCACCACAACCAGGTGAGCGGCACTGCATCGGCCCCGTGGGCGGCGTGGTAGCGGCCCTGCGAGTGGCACAACGTCGGTCCTATGTGTGGCATGGTATCGGCCCCGTGAGTGCCATGACATCGGCCCCGTGAGTGTCATGACGTCATTCCCATGAGCTGCATGATATCGGCCCTGCGAGTGGCACGACATCGGCCCTGTGGGTGGCATGGCATCGGTCCTGTGGATGGCACAACATCAGTCCCGTGAGCGGCATGGCATCGGTCCCGCGAGCAGCACGGTCCCAGGCATTTGAGTGGAATAGCGTTGGTCCTGTGAGTGCCATGGCATTAGTTCTGTGAGAAGCATGGTGTCTGTACTATGAGTGGCATGATATTGGTATTGTCAACAGCATGGTTTTAGGCCTGTGAGTGGAATAATCTCGGTCCTGTGAGTAACATGGCGTTGGTCCTGTGAGTGGTATGGCATCAGTCCCATAGGTAGCATGGTGTCAGTCCTGTGAGTGGCATGACTTCGGTCCTGTAAGCAGCATGGTGTCAGTCCTGTGAGTGTCATGACATCGGTCCCGCAGCACGGTATCGATCCTGCGTGTGGCATGGCATGGGTCTTGTGGACAACATGGTGTCAGTCCTGTGCATGTTATGACGTCGGTCCCGTGAGGAGCATGGTGTCTGTTCTGTGAGTGTCATGACGTTGGTCCCGTGAGCAGCATGGTGTCAGTCCTGTCGGTCAGTCAGGTGTCACAGTCCAGCTGTCTCAGCACAATTGATTTAGGATCTGGTATTACATCATTAACTTTAGTTTGCTGATATTGGTTATATAACCATCATTAAAAATGCCATTATCAGTGCACCTGTAATACCAACATGCTTTGTGTTTGTTAATTATGTGTTGGTGCTCACTTGGTCAAGAACTTTTCAATATGATCAATATATAGTTCACAAGCAGTGTCCTGGCGTTCATTTGGACAGACTAGCCAAAGCATCCTAAAACACCCTCCCCGTCCCCCGATTAGAGGCTTGACCGGCGAGCTAGTCTTTCGAAAGGTGGAATAATGACCAGAGATATGTGTGCTGAACTACTGAAAAGCCATTCCAATCTGCATGTATGGCTCCTTAAATGGTGACGCTTTGAACTTGAGTATGGGACACCTGTGCTCCGGAGCCAGGAGGAATAGGACCGATTGTATTCTTTACGCGCAAAGAGCAGGTAAAACATTAGGGTGTATAGTTCATGCAGATATATTTATCCACCCCTTAAGCACTCCATCACTCATGCAGGCATGTCATGCAGTCTAATCAACCAATTATCACCAGTTTAAGAGTGTTCCGAGTTAAGGAGACGTTGAGGTACCGAGCGTACTGCCTATGCTTCACTGATCTAGAGCAGATGAACGAATTGATCGCCTGTCCCTGGTTGTGTGTCTGATGCTGCTAGCGATTCCTAATGTGATCAGTTCGAAGTTATGCCCCTGAATAAGACTCGCCAGCACCATAGATCCACAATCAAGCTACACTACGTTCCTCGTCGAGCTACACTAGGTTGCTCATCAAGCCACATGGTTCCTTATCAAGTCACACTAGACTCCTCACCACATCGGGTTCATCATCAAGCTACAGTAGTTTCCTCATCAAGCCACACTTGGGTCCTCATCAAACCACGCTAGGCGTCTCACCAAGCCACACAGTTCCTTATCAAGCCACATTAGGCTCCTCATCAGGCTACATTAGGCTCTTCATGAAGCCACACCAGCTTGCTGACCAGGAGCCAATCAGGAATTAAGCTAGGTGAAGCCAGCTAACATGGCGAAATCAGGTGAATAATGCTCAGTCAGAACAAGTTACCAGGCATGGAACCAGAACGATGCAAAAGATATGCTACAGCACCGCCCAGACGGGATTCAGACAGCTAGGTGGGATGGAGGCGATAATAACGACGTAAAAGTCACGAGACCAATATCAGGTTAGGGAAACGCATTTAATAAGGCTGGAGATGAGCGCGCGTGCAGTGCCTATGGTGCGTGACTCGGTGTTCGCCAGCGCAGGGCCCGACGAGCCACTGTCGTGCCCCGTCTGCCACTGACCTCGCGCTCTGCGATCCTGTGTCCACCGACGTGCAGTCGACCAGTTTGGGCAGTGGCTCGATGACGTCACACGCGTGGGACGACTCGTGGCTGGAGCGGCCGACCGACTGCAGCGAGGCGGCGCTCAGGATCTGCTCCCTGTTCCCGCACGTGGAGCAGCACACTGTCAACGACCTGCTCACCAAGTGAGATTCTGGGAAAGGGCGCCACTCGTGGGGATGTGCTGGCACTGCAGTTTGCTCACATACACACATTTCGGGATTCGTACGAGACAATGCCTGTTTAACCCGATCACATCGAGCTCGAGCTGAACTATTACAAGGGGAATTGAAGCACAATACAGTCCAGCACATCTCAGGATGGATAATCACATCGCTGTTCCGACCAGAATGCATCTCTTCTGGTCTTGAACTGGTTCATTGTATTGGAGCAGACCACGTGCTCTGATAAAGAGTTTCAGTCCCTGACTACGCGAACACACAGATGGTTTCGTCTCAGTCTTGTAAATGCAGTAGGCTTCGCTACCTTCAAGGAGTGGTCTCTGGTCATCGCGGCTCTCATTGCACCTCATTCTCTGACAGGCACCGCAGCCGAGAGGAGGCGGTGATCGTGGCCCTCATTGTATCTCCTTCACTGACAGGTACCGCAGCCGAGAGGAGGCGGTGTTCGCGGCTCTCATTGTATCTCCCTCACTGACAGGTACCGCAGCTGAGAGAAGGCGGTGATCGCGGCTCTCATTGTATCTCCTTCACTGATAGGTACCGCAGCCGAGAGGAGGCGGTGATCGTGGCCCTCATTGTATCTCCTTCACTGACAGGTACCGCAGCCGAGAGGAGGTGGTGATCGCGGCTCTCAGTGTGTCACCGCTGGGCGCCGAGCCGGAACAAGATCACAACGTGCCCACCGACTCTGACGACTCCACTTCCAAGATCAGCGCCATGTTTCCCACGGTCTCCGAGGAGCGCATCAAGGAACTTCTGAAGAGGTGGGCCGGGCGCTGTATAACCTCTGCAGTTGATGCGCCCCAAAACCCCAATAGTAACAAAAACAACGGAGAGGTGGGTCGCCGCTGGCCGCCGCTAGCCCAGCCCGCCTGGGTGGCGGTGGCTTGCATAGAGCAGAGCTCACGGTCCGGCCAGGTCAGATGGTGACACTGCTGCATTCGACCAACAGCTGTACAGCTGCTGCAACTGGCGGCCAGATTCAGATTGGGTTTGGGAATATTTGTATGATCCATGACCTAGGCATTGCTGAGTGTAATGAATATATGATGCACAAGAACATAGGATGGGAATCATTTCTGGTTTGGTTCGTGGCTGCATGCAACATTCATAGGGCTTTACATTTGCTTGCAGAAGGTTTACATCATGTATGGATCTTATTTGAGTCAAATTTTTAACGAGTTTTGGCCGGACCAAGATCGTGTGCCATGTATGTGCCCAATTTGATCGCGACCTGATAGAGCCTGGCTCGTATTTACATTGTTTTGCTATAGCTAGGTAGAATTTAACTAAGTTGCCTGACAAAGAGAAGTCTCATTAAAAACATCACGTCATATTTTGCGGCGATTGTTGTGTTGCCTCATGTGCCGTAAGGAGAACGTGCCGACAATCGTGGGGTCCATTTTTTAAGCACGACCATTTGGGAGCGTTTTGTTTTGTCGTGCAACAAGTAAGATCAGTTTTGAGGATCATCCAATGTTGTGAGTAGGCGGTAGAGAGTATCTTTCCCTCTTCCTGTACCTACTTCACCATACTCGAGGTTTTTGTGCATTGTGTGCGACCTCCGGAGCTATTTTAAGCTTTTTTAAATACATTTTTGTCATCAGATATTTTGAACTATTCCGCCCCAGGCTGTGGGAATTGAATCATGCTTTTTATTGGGGAGAAGCTGTACTTACGTCAAAACATGGGCACTTGTGAGGCACTGCATTTTGTGTTGCACCATCACTATGGCGACCGAATCATGTTCTCGGCCACTGTTGAATTAGTTCAGGACTTTGCCTCGAAGCATGCCGGATTTTCACCATTGTCTGCTGTACTGCACCCACTCGCCGCATTTCTGTTAATTCCGTGACTGACGTTAATATGCCGTGGCGGATTTGTTTTGACCACCTTTTAAACTGTGGTTAACGCCTCACGCGAATGATCTCGTCTGCTGTCGACGGCTAGTTACGTCCTTGTTTAGTGCTAGCAACTAGTGTTTGCAGAAGAGCGACTGGGAGATAATTCAGTACCAACATGGCTTATTCGCCAAACTTTCGGCATCCAGCATTCCAATGGGTGTGAGTGTGTAGAGTTTATGCGGTACCGACATGCAACGGTATGCCATTTCGCTGTTCTCCCTCATGCAAAGGGCGTAACTGTGCCGTCAATGGTAGCGTACCAGTTGAGGTCTGGTGAGTACCCTGGTGGCCTTTGCTACTGTGCTGGCACTGCTGTATGGGCGGAGCTGCTGGCTGGCTGGCCCGACGCCTGACCGGTAGTGCTCTGCTGCTTTGTCCAACTAACACCAGTAGCGCTAACACCACCACCTCACAGCAGAGGCACGGCCTGTACCCGACGGCACCGCGTGCGCATCTGTCGCGCAGACAGAGCCGGGCGTAACGAGACGGACGGGCTGACTGAGTGACTCGACTGCCGCCCGCCCACTGGCAGGTACCACCAGCGCGAGGCGGTGGTGATCTCGGCCCTACAGGTGCAGCGGCACCCACTGGTGATGACCGGCCCGCTCGGCACGCCGCCCGCCTTCCGGGCGGCCGTGCTGGCGGCCACCGCCGCCGCTGGCGCCCCACGGCCATTCCCCTCGCCTCCGCTGTGCCGCGCGTCGCCGCCGCCACCGCCACCGCCACCGCCACCACCACCGCCGCCGCCGCCGCCCGGCATAGGGCCAGGCTCTGGCTCGTCGGGGCCCGGCTCGGCCAGCAGTGCGTCGTGGCCGTCGCCCGTGCTGGGATACGCCTCACCACGACCCGACGGTCGGCCGCGCCCTCACTCGTCGCCGAAAATCAAGCTCAGGTCCCTGTCGACAGGCGTTGGTGTTGCTTGCGCTGGCGGCAGCCGCTCCCCTCGGAGAACGTCGCCAATAAATTCAGCTCTGTTCTGTAGCGGTCGGTTAAATGGATGGCTGGTTCGCATCGTGCGGGGACCAAGTGCAATTTCCGTTTTGTTGTAACCCTCGTCCGTGCGGAAGCGTTGATGGGGTCCTTGCGGCCAAGGTTTTCTCTTTCTCACATACGTCGCGTTTTCGGTCGCTATTTCAGAAGTTTCCAAAAACGAAGTCATCACCTCGACCTCATCTGGCCGTTGGTCTGTGCGTCGCAAGGTAGCAAATCATACAGCATTAAGATGTCAAAATGCTGACGAATTATACGCTGAACGTTTAAACTACGTGTATATAAATTAAGAAGACCAAAGATGTTGTCCAATCGAAGCCTCAGCTTTTCAACCAGAAGTTATTGGGAAAAGTAACAAGAACGTTTGGTGGAAACGTGTGTTTTGATTCAACTGCATTTCAGACGTTCTCAATTATTTTCCTGATATGGTGCATCTCAGCCTTGTTCTTGTAATTGCCAAAACGAAATGTAATTGACAAAGATAAACTTATCGACATTTTTCGTCATCCTATTTTTACCTCGAAAAAGCGGCATTTGAGTTTGGTCTGGAAGATGAACCACAAATCGGAATTATACAAGTCATGAATTGCACGGGTTCGTCACTTGCAGCACAGGTTTTTCGATTCATGTCGATGACGCCCCGTTTGGAATCGCTTGGGAACAGGAAGGAAGGTGGCAAGGTGCCGCGCGCGGGCGAGGGTTACGTATTCAGTTGTCGGTTTTTAGGTTGGGCGTTCGGCCATCTGGTGGGTTGCCGTTCATGCGCAGAAAAGTCCATCAGCAGTGGTCGGCGCAGTGGGCGTATCAGTTGCTGCTGACGCTCGCCGTGTAGATACCGTCGGCGCTAGTCTCCTCGGTAGTGCTCGCCGTAGGCCGGGCTGTCGGCGCTAGTCTCCTCGGTAGTGCTCGCCGTAGGCCGGGCTGTCGGCGCTAGTCTCCTCGGTAGTGCTCGCCGTAGGCCGGGCTGTGGGCGTGTCGTCGGCAGAGACACGCCCGGTGTTGTGTGGCTCGGACCGGCCGTGGCTGTGTAGCCGCAGAAGTGACAGCCGACACAACGGCATGCTGTCCCCTTCCTCACCGACTGCCAGGCCACCGGCCACCTTATTCCATGGCAACGTCAGCTTTGTTTTCCGGTTCGTCCATGTCAATTCATCTTTGTTTTATCCTGAGAGAAAGGTCCTGTGCAGGATCGTAGTTGCACCAAAAACCAACCGGTGTTCGTTTGGTTTTCAGGCGTAGGAACTTCACTCCGATTATTTTGTCCCGATTACCAGCTGGTGCCAGTCGCTGCTGTACATGTTCAGCTAGTATGGCCTTGCATCCGTGTGCGTGCTGCACGTGTTCCCGCGCGAGGCGGCAGCTCTCCGGCGAGGTGACCTGATCTGTGACCGGACGGCGGCAGTACTCCGGCGGGGTGACCTGACCTGTGACCAGACGGCGGCAGTACTCCGGCGGGGTGACCTGACCTGTGACCGGACGGCATGCGCTGGCGCCCGCTCTGCATGCGTGTCTGAGTGCTGTGATGTATTGCAGGCGTCACACTGTGCTAGTGCGACTCAGCCGACTTGACATGCACCTAGCCTGGAGATATCGAACGCCGCCGTATGTCTAGCCACGTCTGCACCTCTCCAGCCGTCCCGGTAAATGGGTGGTCTGGTGATGTCCACCGAGTGACATTTGGCAGCATGTAGCTGGGAGAAGTGCGTCTGTCGTGGCACAGCCCATATCTAAATGATGCCATAGTGCTACCTGGTAGATAACACACGTTGTCAAGTTGTTCGACTAGCAGTCAGCCACGATGTTGCAATAGTTTCAGTTCATCTCTTGCAAGACGTTGACATCAATAAGCCATGAGAATAACATTCAATGGTAGTTGTGTGCGTACAGGACGCAACCACACACGCATACATAACAACGAGGGCGAGAATAGCCCCGGCCGGCAAAATATGCTTGCTTGTATTGGGATAATGTATGGCATTGCTGGGATGCATTTGAACCTGAGCTGCAACCTAAGATCCGCTACTGGATTTGTGGAACGAGCTGGGCCGTAGTCATGAGTCGTACACAAATACCTTTTCTTCTTGTAACAACATGTTTGTTCTCGGCGTTTCTCCTTTTTATGCTAAGTGGAGCACATTATGAATCTTAAAACGCATTCCAATTATGATAATGTTCCATGATCTTCCACGGACTTTTTGATGTATGCAGACCTTATCGTCACGCAGAACCAAGTATGCGAGAAAAGATGAAGGGCTGGGAAAATTAGAATAAAAGCACTAATTGAAATGTTTTTTGTACTATTTATGTTTACCACCTTAACCCTGGAATAATTACCAATTGTGTGAGATTGCAAGAATATTAGGTTCTATCGCTTGCAACAGATGCTCTTTAATGCTAGCTCCGAATGTCTTAGGTGCAATTGCTGGGCTACAAATGGTACTTGGGAAAAGAAGTTATCAAAGTTCCACATTAAATGGAGTGCAACCGTCTGGAAATTCATGCCGGAATGAAACACGTTCTCTTCATTTTGTCGTCTATTCTTTGTCATGGAGGAACCGCGTAGTGAGCCAAGTTGTATAGAGAACAGCAACTTTACCTGATTTCCTTGACTATCAAAGGAATAGTACATTGCCACTTTTGATGTAATGTTATGTGTATGCAATGCTACATCAGTGCTAGATAGCCACCGACAGTTGACACGTCCCTAGGCCCAAGTAACCAATGAGTAAGGTTGAACTCGTATTGATATTTGTCACGTGCTTAACTTGTCCAGTTGATGCCTACATTTTCGGACACTCGGAAGCCTAAAGTCAGTTTGTTGGGACCATTTTCAGTGGAATAATAATGTGATTTGAGCGCTGGTCTGGAGAATATATTTCACATTCAGTACATGAAAAAGAACATTTCCTTCCTCTAATACATTGGAAGACATTCATAATTTCTTTGTCCCTAGTGCTTATTTGACCGTTTGTGATCACGCTGCCCGGACCTTTCAGGTACCTCAAGTCGGTGTTCCCGAAGGCGGAGGAGAGCCTGCTACTGGACGTGTTGGTCAACTGCGACAACAGCGTGCACAAGGCCGGCGAAAAACTCAAAGGTGCTGCCATCTGCCCATGTCGTTGTCAACTAAGGCAGTGGGTCCGGCTATCCCGGCTCCTCAGGCATGACATGGGATAGTGTGGAGGACGTGTCCGATTATCTCCGCTCGTCTGGGCTCACGTTATGCGTGGTGGAACAAAGATTACTGTTGCTATCATGGTACCTCCCCAGACTGCAAGGGATTCCAGAATGCATTTTGTGTCCAGAATATCCAGCGCCGAACACGAGCATAATATCAGACTCGTGCGTGTTCCGAGCGTACTTTTCCCGGAGGATCCACGTGGAAAAGAACAAGAGAGACGTGTAAGTCACGTTGAGGGGCGCCCCTCATCTTAGTGCTGATTCCTTTTTCATATATGTTGTGAGATGTATTGTGATTTTAGAAAATTGTTCCCGATTATAACGGGAGGGCCAAGATTATCTAATACTTTGAGGCATGTGACGGTCGCTGCGATAATCTGCCGTCTGGAAATACATTTTGCCACTGTACATTGGCTCCATAAATGTAAAACAACATATTTTGAGTCTATGTAATCGGGCACCAGTCGAGTTCATTACATGGCGATGGCATTACAGCACTTCTACACAAAATCCTCCATTGCACGTCGACTTTCACGCTTGATGTGAAGCAGTTATTTCCCTATTGCTCATATTTATTTTCCAATGTATTGAATGGGGATGAGTTTTATGGTGTACGCTTTTGTATCTGGTGTATATCCCCAATGTCTGCCATACCCTAAATGATGTTTTATCAGGTCAAAACGTAAAAATGTTCCTCGTCGCCGAAGAAGTACTGCAAGCTGTAGGCAATCACCTCCACCCGTCACGGTGTTTCCTCTGCGTGCGACAGATCTGGGCTACGACAAGAGCATGACGCCGGTGGTGCCACCTAGGTTTGACCTGCGTCACCAGCGGGACGTGGTCAGTATCCGCCGCTCCGAGAGTCCCCAGCCGTCGGTCAGGTCGCCGCGCATCCTGTCAGAAGCCGACAGACAGCTGGGTACGTGGTGGCGTGCTGTGCGCGCGCTGCACGACCGGTGTAGGCGATGTGTCCCTGAGCTTCAGTGTTGTGCACGCAGTGTGCGCCATGTATCAGGTGTGCACTGCGTGCATGGTGTATTGTGTACAAGTATGATCTGTATAGACGGTGTACGGTGTACATGTGAATAACCACGGCGACATCCGATCACGCACACTTTGTGCAAAGGTGGGGAAGGCTAAGTTGCACTTCCCTCATGTTTATTTCCACTGTAATGAATGGGCTGTCGAGATACGTTCTCAACTAATGCATATGGATAGCAGGCGCATCTGGACGTGTGATATTTGACAAATTTGTCGGTAGCTTTGACATTGATAAGGGTGGGAACCTCATTTTGCAGCTACCCCGGTCGTCCGTAGTTGATAGGGTGGGATTCATACTCCCAAGTCCTGAACTTGGAGATGCTACTTCTCACCATTAAATTCGGCTATCATATTTTCTGCTTTTTGCAAAAAAAGGCATTTTCTGCTTGGGAGCGTTGTGTTACCCATACTTTGGTCATCACTGAATAATAATTGGATTAGGAATAAGGAGCATCAGAAAACAAACCAGGAAATTGTAGACGCACCCATATTTTTCTTCTCTTGCTATACATCGCGTTCTCAATTGAATGAAAGCCCACATATTCTGGCATCGTTATCGAAGAAACTTAATTTTCCGCCATTTACTGATCATCAGCAATATTCAGCCTTCCAGTGAGGAAAAGGACATGTTGCTTTCCCCGAGAGGTCAATGTTCTGGATAGGAAAAATACAGGTCTATGGATTTTTTTTCGAACTCTAGTAGCATGCAGTCGTGCGATCCGGTGTGGGCACGGTACCAGCCAGAACGGCATGATATACACCTGCCTTGTGCTTGATAAGCCACATACATAGAAAGTTAAAAGCATTTGTAAGAATGAGCTTGAAATTTAGCAGTGGGACATTACATGATTAGGCTTACCCAATCGACATTAGTTTACTTCATCAGCATATACGTCACAAAAGACTGAACATGTGCAACCGTCCCGTCGTCGTCGTGCAACCGTCATTGTTTGAGCCCGTGGCGAAAGAACCGTCAACATGCTGTTTTTCATTTCATGGGCTGGCCTACCTAGATTGACGTAATGCATGTAACGTTTTATGAGTGATGCAAAATATTTTTAGAACCATCTCCAGGTAATGTTTTGTTGAGATTTGCCGAAGAGGTCTGGAGATGGTGTTACAATGCATCACAGCAGCCAAGCTTCACCAACAAAGTCACTTGTTAAGGATTAACCTCGGTTGACATCTCCCAGGCTTTGAAACTCCCCGGTTATCAATTCTTTGCTACAGCTAGCGTCTCTGCTCAATTTTCTTCGGATAGGCCCAGCGGATCTGACGGTATGGGTGCCATGCAATAATAACTGACTTCCCCTACCAAGGCAAGTAATCATCGGAAACCAAGCATTGTGGGTGTTGCGTGACATACTTCCGCTGACAGGTCTGCAGTGAACCGGGCGAAGCTGAGTGTCTGAAAGAGGAAAGGGAGTGTTAAATTAACCTGCCAGCTCGTTAATGACGACATTATGTGTTTCCCATGTTCATTGTAATGGCTAAATGGATATCCTGGGCTGTGTTGATCTTGCTATTGACCAATCCACAATTCAAATGCTGGCTACTTTGTGGATGTGGGCGTGAATGATCAATTTTGGTCGAGGCGCCCTAAATCCCAAATGACAAACAAGATTCCGGATGAAGTACAAGCGTAAGGAAGGAGTCTGTGTCCACCGCCGCCTGTATGAATACACGGTGTAGTTCCCGGCGGTGGCCAGCTGATGTCAGTATATAGCGAGAGAGTTCCGGGCATCAGCCAGCTGATACCCGTGTCTGACCGACAGTGCGCACCAGTCTGGCGGAGGAGTTTCCGGCCGTGCCGGAGGCAGTCAGGAAGCTGGCCCTGGAGTCGGCCGTCTATGACCTGGAGCGGGCGCGCACTGTGCTGGAGGGCATGTCCGTACCGACCCCAGGTGCCCGCGAGACCGACTCAAGGCCGTCCGCGTCAGAGCCGTCCGGGTCAGTCTCCCCGCTGGTATGCACACGGACCTGTGACTCATGGATTGTTCTGTCCCCATTGGTCTGTGCCTGGACCTGTGACTTCTAGATTGTTCTTATGTCCCCATTGGTCTGGTCGGACCTGTGACCCCTGAACCGTTCTGTTCCCTCTGATATATACCAAACACAGACCTATGACCGCTGGAACATTCTCCTGTCTCCGGTGGTCTGTACCCGGGCCTGTGGTCTCTACTCGGGCCCGGTGGTCTGTACCCGGCCCGGTAGTCTGTACCCGGGCCTGTGGTCTCTACCCGGGCCCGTGGTCTCTACCCGGGCCCGGTAGTCTGTACCCGGGCCTGTGGTCTCTACCCTGGCCCGGTGGTCTGTACCCGGTCACCTCAGGTCAGTACTCGAGCGGGAGACTGTCCCTCCCTGTTCAAACCCTCCTGTCACCTCAGGTTAGTACCCGTGCAGTATGCTAACCCTGTTCAGACCGTCCGGTCACCTCAGGTCAGTACTCGAATGGTAGACTGTCCCTCCATGTGAAAACCGTTCCGTCACCTCAGATACTCTGGCGATGGACTGTCCTTCAGGTCTGGTCACGTGTCTTTTCCAATTGGGACAGCCTCGCAGCCCGATTGCTGTGCTCACCCACTGACGCGTCCGCGTGTTGGCTGTCGCACAGCACTATCTCGGCAGTATCCCAAGGTCGTCGCAGGCGCCACCGAGTAGTGAAAGGCATCGGCTCAGTGCGCGGTGGCCGGTGCTGGGCTGGGGCTGTGGCAGCTGGGGTCACGACGAGAGACGGTGCTGCCACGTCGTATACCTGATCAGGTCGGGGTGTGGTGCTGGGGCACGGGTCGGGTGTTGGCCGGGTGACAGCTTCTCTCCGAGTCTGTAGTTGACGACGTGCGTGATCTATTCGGTCGTTTCGGATGATGTCTTGACCGTTTCCCGCCTCTGTTGAGCAGCCTTTGTGATTGTACCCAGAGGTCGCAGTCACAAATGCTGCGCTCGTCTCGTCAAATGTAGTGTCTCGTTTGACCTGGTCATGACTCCTGTAATGAAACGACCCTCTTGCTCTGCTCATATGCGTGATGTTAGCGACGGAAGGGCCTGGCTCCGGAAAAGTATAGTGCATCGAAGATGTTCTATTACTGATGATCGAATTTATAGGCCACGACGTTATCAAGAACAGGAATGCAGAGGTCGAGGGGGTCGCGAGCTGCGTAATTAAGCTGAGCGTCTGACTTGCCATAGGTGCAGGGTTAGATTTCACGCGTTATCCGCCCTTACCCGGATGAGAGGCAGGTGACACCATATCTCCTCAACTGTTGAGCGTATCGTGAAGTTACATCCACCACCACCACAGAGAGGGAGAGAGAAAGGTGGACAAATATGGAGAGAGATGGAGATTCAGAGTAACGGAGATACAAGTATATTTGTTGCTGGCGCAATGTTATCAAATTGCCGCGAGTTGGGTGAAATTTAACACCTAGCACATTTTTTTACAACGTTCCAGATTTTGTTCTTTCCTGATACCGAGATACCCGTCACTTGTCAAACACCATAGCGAATAGCGAGAGAAAATGCGTAAATTCAACGTCTATATACCTTTCTTGTAGCATTTTTAATCCAAATCTGTGCGGGTGCACACTGCCATTTTGGAGTCCTGTGACCCGAGTGTGACCTAATAAGGCAATAAAACAAAGAACTTTAATTTCTTTTATCACGTGTCTCACAACGATGGAGAGCAAAACGTAACTGTCGCCACATAGTATTGTTATGGATGTCTGTTTTATTATTGGCCCCATACCTCTAGCAAGCCAGAGGTACGGGGTTCGATTCCCCGTGATGCCCGCCCTTCCTGCCAGGGTGAGAGGCAGGCGACGCCATATGGCCTCGCTGCTGAGTGCGTCGTAAAGCCACAATCAAATCCTATTATTGGCTTTACCGCACGGGCCTTGTATCCCTTGTTCCTGCAACCTCATCCTCGTTATGCGAGACTGAAAGGTGTTGGATAGGTGGTGCTTTCTGTTTCGAAGAGGAACTTAAATCCATTGGCGTTGATTTCCATCGCTATGAAGTTCCCAAATGTTGGCTTATCCCTCCCCCTGTGCTTTGGTGATTTATGCCAGGGAGCAAGGAGCCCTCTGTATATGCACTCGAGGATGTTGTCTATTGGCCTTATTCCAATAACTGCACACCCAACAATTCAACAAATTGACATTCATGTTGGAGCCTCTCGAACGGTCGGCTGCGGCCTTTCAATGAGTATATATTTTACCATGTGATGCTGTTCTTTGCATTTGATGCATTTTTTCCATGGGAAATGTCGGACCTAAGTGATTTCAACATCTTGCCAGCAGGGGCATCGTATTTGGTGACGGCTTACCCGAGATAGCCGCTCTCACGACTGTGCATGGTGTGACCGAACAGTGACCACATGGTGCACTGACGTAATGCGTCCAGTCGACCGAACTATGATAGCGCTTTCTGTGCGTCGTCGAACACAGAGCCGTCACCATGTACAGTGATGGTGTGCAGTGATTCATACATCCATACTTGCCATGCTAGTGGCCGCGATAGAACACAATGCGTGCGAAACTTCAGAACGGACTGGCTGGCTTTAGCAACGGAGGCAGCGAGAGGCGAGTGGGCGGGTCTTCACTCGCCCGGCTCACCGATAGGCTGGTGGACAGACATTTCCAACTCGCACAATATACACTGTCGTCCGGTCTGGCCTGCTGTGCCACTGTCACAGCCTTATCAGCCAGGCCGAAACCCGAGCCGGTCTACCGTCGCGGATACTCCAGACGAGTTCATAGGAGGGGTATGCTGTCCGATACAGCGCACACTTTTCTGTTGTTGAAATCTTGAGAAATGTTTGGCTAAAATTTAACACGTCCTGCTATTTCACTCAGAGCGATGCATATGTTTTGAATAGTGGTGTTCATCAACTTCTTAGCGTTATTTCCTGTGCGAAGTGTTTGCAATATTTGTCCGAATAAAAATACGTTTTATACGTTCTTGCGCGCCGCTCCTCGCTAGGAACTTGCCGGCTGTTTATGTTTGAACCGATTTCCGGGAGGGTGCGGTTACAGTCGGGTCGTACGTTCTCTACATACATTGATAAGCTGTTGGATGCTGCGCGTGCAGAACGCATTCCACAGCGTACGAACGCTTCCGACATGGGCGCTGTCGACACGGAGCGCTGCCGTACTTGTCGCGCTGGTCTGGACACGGCCAGTTGGCAAGCTCAAAACAGAAAGACGCCCATTCCAACTAATCGCTGATAAATTGTTATTTGTTAATTTAAATTTATGGATCGATTATCAGAAAACTAACTTAGTTCTGTTCCATTTTTTCGGTTGTTTTAATGAAGCGGTTCGGTTGCTTAAGCTGTGGTTATCCAGCTGTCCTATTTGTTATTTATGGACTCCTCAAACCGTACCCCACCAGATTCGGTAGGTTGCACTGCCTTGAATCTCTCACAGTGCCACTGGGCACAATAATTAATAAAACTCTTCCATGCATTGGCATTACGTGCTACCTTCCGTCGCATATGCGCATCATTTCAGCTGTTGCGACGCACCAGCTGAAATTTCACCGGTTGTGATCTGCTGCTCCACGGAGGAAGATATCTGATCAAATATTTCATGATCAATATCAAGTAGTCGATGTGTATTAGATAAGTGTTTCTATCACTTCGTGGAGACCGTCAGAAAGTCCGAACCATGGGAGATTAGTGCAGTGCATATATTTGTTGTCTTGTTTGGACGTACTTCGTGTTGTCTGGCCATTGTCCGTGTCCTCATGATATATGTGACAGTGGTTGCGCTGCCAGAGGATGTACGCTCACCGTATACTGTAGTAATAAAATATTCGTGAAATATGGTGGAATAAGCTACTTACCGAACACTAAATCGTTCTACTTCCCAAAAATATATCAACAGCTTGCCTCTTGGTGTCATGTTTAACGGTAACCAAGAGGCAAGCGGTAACGGTGTTTAACCATTGCGGATCATTCATTGTGATACTGAACTCTCTGTAGCCAAATTTCAGGTAAAGGGTATGATGTGCTATGTTATGCAATACCCGTTTATAGCATAGGTATTTGTACCATTGATATCGATATCCACAAATTAGCTATCTATAAAACACGCAAAGCTAGTAGGGGACGAGTAGTCTAGGGGTAAGTTGCTCGTCTCACAATCGGAAGGTTGTGGGTTCGAGTCTCACCTGTCGCTACTCTTCGCCCGCGACCAATCGGCGTGAAAGATTGGCGACGCTACGTGACTCAACGGTCGATGTGTCGTAAAGCCAATAACCAACCAACCAACGCAAAGCTACTACAGTCACATGCACTCCATTATCTCTAAATCGGGTTTGAATGACTTAAAACAAGTATTTAGACAACATTATATTCATAATTTCGACATCCTGCTGTACTCCTTTCAACATCTCACACCTAACAACACACCATTATTGCCACACTGGTGTACTGTGTGAGAGGCGCGTCTCCAGCATGTAAAGGGCGGCCGTGATGTGTGGGGGAGCAGCCTGGAGACAGCATTCGCGTTTGGTTAGCGCGCAGTCTCCGTTGTCACGGCCCTTGCCAGATAGTTTACAGGCACGCGTAATGCTTAGATACCGCAAACTAAGTGCAAACACACCGCAAATTATACACATGCCAGTGCTCGTCAACGGCTCCAGCGTTTTGAGGTCCTTCATGGAGGACATTACTCACATGCTTAATGCAAGTTAACTCTTTGAATTTTAAAGCGTACTTCAGATCCTTCACGAATATCGCTACGGCCGATTCCATGCGCACATGCACATGAAGGCAAGACGTAATGCGCGTACACGAAGTAACAGGATTTGATTAATTATTTCACCCACTGTGGGACGTTGCTAAACATTGTTGTGTACAGTCTGAGTAGCTGTTGGATATCAAAATATGGAAGCCACATAACACTAGCTTCAGCATCCCATCCGGTCAATTGAAACAATTTATCGATATAAAAAGTACGCTGTTAAAAGTGATCGGTGGACCTGGGCACAAAATGACGTATTCATAGTCAGCACATGATCAAATTCCGAATTGTGTCTCGTCTTTTCAGCATTCAAAACGCTTCCAACGAACGGTTGGATGGCCAGGACTTGTGTAGTCTCGGTTGACCTGGTTGTGACCATAGTGCACGGGCGGACCTATCCTCAGCCTGTTGTTGGATTTGCCTGTGACCTGCCGTGTGATGCCGCCAGGCCCACCAGTGTCGCCGAACCATCATCGGGGGCATCACCCAAGCATACGTCGCCAAGGTCTCCGCGGCGTATGTCACGGGCACCGAGCGGTACCATCACCAGCCCTCTGGCCAGCCCTTGCAAACGTGCCAGCAAGTCGGCCGCCGCCGCCAGGTGAGCCCTACCCATACCAGGGTGCCCCACCGACACCAGGTGAGCCCTACCCACACCAGGTGAGCCGTGCCCACACCAGGTGAGCCCCACCCACACCAGGTGAGCCCTGCCCACACCAGGTGAGCCCTGCCCACACCAGGTGAGCCCTGCCCATACCAGGTGGGCCCCACCGACACCAGGTGAGCCCTACCCACACCAGGTGAGCCCTGCCCACACCAGGGGAGCCCTACCCACACCAGGTGGGCCCCACCGACACCAGGTGAGCCCTACCCACACCAGGTGAGCCCTGCCCACACCAGGTGAGCCGTGCCCACACCAGGTGAGCCCCACCGACACCAGGTGAACCCCACCGACACCAGGTGAGCCCTGCCCACACCAGGTGAGCCCCACCCACACCAGGTGGGCCCCACCCACACCAGGTGGGCCCCACCGACACCAGGTGAGCCCTACCCACACCAGGTGAGCCCTGCCCACACCAGGTGAGCCGTGCCCACACCAGGTGAGTCCCACCGACACCAGGTGGGCCCCACCGACACCAGGTGAGCCCCACCAACACTAGGTGTGCCCCAGCCACACCAGGTGAGCCCTACCCACACCAGGTGGGCCCCACCCATACCAGGTGAGCCCCACCGACACCAGGTGGGCCCCACCGACGCCAGGTGAGCCCACCAGCACCACCCAATAGCCGCCTATTCTGTGCGGTATAGAGTCAGCTAGCCGTGGTCAGCTGCGAGCCGTAATGTGATCTGATCACTGATCACTGATCACTGACCGCGGACATGTTGCGAGCACCAACACCAACTCAGCTATGCAGGGTAGCTGTAGAGCCTGCTGCTGGTCCTGTTGCCTGTTGCCGGTATCACCATCAACCTCGGCGGTGTGAGGTGTGCTGCTGGTCTAACCTCTGACTTGTTGCCGGTATCACCATCAACCCCAGATGTATGGGGTGTGTTGCTGGTCTGACCTCGGACCTGATAAATCTGACTTGTTGCCGGTATCACCATCAGTCCCAGCTGTATGGGGTGTGTTGCTGGTCTGACCTCTGACCTGTTGCCGGTATCACCATCAACCTCAGCTGTGTGAGGTGTACTGCTGGTCTGACCTCTGACCTGTTGCCGGCATCACCATCAACCTCAGCCGTGTGTGGTGTGCTGCTGGTCCGACTTCTGACTTGTGTTTTTCGGTCTGCTGACAGTGCCGTCGGCCGAGAAGTGATGGAGTACCGCTCCCGTCACCGTACCGCCGCCAAGGGGCCAAACCCGAGCTGTGTCCGCGGACCCCAGTCACGGAACCTCCTGTACGTCGCCGACCCAAGTGTTTGTGTCGTGTTCTGGCGTGATGCAGTGGCGAGAAGTGAACGCCAGTGGCGGGGGGACGGATTTGCGCTCAGTGTCTCTTTTCGTGTCACTCTAGCTGGTGCCCTGTGATTAAATGCGTGATTTTGTACGCGAACGCACGAGCGATGGGTGAGCTCGAGGTGATCACAAACACCCGATTAAAAAAATATTCCTGCTGGAGTGTTTCATTCAGGGAACGATCAAGTGTTCAGCTTGATCGTGTTCGTTTTTCTCACGCATATATTTTGCTTCCGTCTCGTTGTTTCTGATGTGTTCGCGCCTCCAAAAGCCACCAAGTGGCTTATTGCCATTACCTGGCGAGGTATAAAAGCGGTAGTTTGACGATTTTGATTCTTCTGAGAAAATCGCTAAACGCCTCATTTCTTGCAAGTTGTTCTCTTCAGGTAATTCTTGCGTTGTACAAATTTTGGTGATTAATTTCGTTGTCACATTTTCCCATCGATGGTTTAATTTCCGAACATCATTAGGTACCAAAGCTTGCAGTATTCGCATGTACCAATAACACGTCACATTCTGCGGGGCCCAATAGCACTAGGTGCTTGATTTCAGTCTAACTATCTGAGTCAGGTTAGAAAGGATGAAGATGTCCTGACATTCGTTTTAATCGTGAAGTCTCGTTTATGCTTTCTGTTATCTCTGATTATTAGGGTTTAGGGTGCATCATTCTCTTATCTCTGACGGTCGCCGCATGCCCCAGGGGAGGGGGCTGGCACACTTGTCCCAGTGAGGGTCACCGGGCGGGTCCATGCTTAGGCTCACCCACAGGGGCTGAATTACATTGAATCTGTGGGTGCCAAATGTTTTTCTTTTCTTTTGTAGGTGGCAAGCCGTCTATCGATCTTCGGATTTAATGTCCCTGACTATGATCACCTGACCTGATATGATATGGATTTTAGGTGTCTGGGCCGAGGTAGCTGCCTGGGAGGTCCCGACTGTGGCCCGCCTTTCAGCCGTGACCTGTCGTGACCTGACCGTTGTGTGCCCAGGTCGGACTACATCGCCTGGAACGGACCCGACCCTGACATTCGCCGAGGCCCGGACGTCCACCTGCGCTCGGGACCCCGACCCGGCCATGCCAAGGGTACGCAGTGTGCGTTGTCCGGCTGTGTGGCTGATATCGCCCTGTAATTGGCGCCATGTTATGGTCAGCGTGCTGCAGCAGCTATCTTGTCTGTGTCCGGATCAGCTATTGGTATTTAATTTCTTATTAACACGCGCCTTGGAGGGTCTCGGAAAATTACGCGCACTGGAGGGGGCGGCGGATTCTGCGCCCCGTACGATCTCGGCCCCTATGTAAGCTAGAACGACGAAATTCCCAGGGTGGATGGGTACGGCAGTGAACTCTATTTTGTGCAAATTTCATTATATTGGGCTCTTGGCCAAATGAGGTCAAAATGTCAAAACTCTGGTTTTGCGTGGCTTGGCTTGTCATTGTTATGGATCGCTGTGATTGTGTTTAAATGCTCCAAAATTGACATCATTTATGTTTTGAACATTACTAAGCCACGCATACGGTCAAATACCGGGTCTAACATCTGTAATGCAGATGTTATACCCGGTATTTGACCTCAGGTCGCCGACATAACAACACTTTATCAGGCCATTACCTGCTCCAGTTACCGAAACCGGGCCGCTCGCCCGACTATACCGACAACATTGACAAACAGTAGTTTTCAAGATGTGTAGGGAGTAGCATGCAAGGTGACATCAATCGCATGACAGTCATTTGCATTTGTGACAACATTCCTGGCGACCAAGTTTGGTTCCATTAACCTGCCATGAACGTGACCTGACTTTACCTCGGTGACCTAACATGACTAAAAAACTATACAGCATAACAATATACATCAAACAAGTCGCTAGTGTTGCCAAGAACACTTCCCTTTTGCCAATATACAGGAAGAGCATCAGCGCCGATTTTTGTGCTCTGGCGCTTTTTTTTGCTCTAACGACCCCTAACCATAAAAAATCTGCCGACGTTAGCTTTGCTTTTTTTAAACAACGTGCCGGCAATTTCTACGCAGGTACGCAAACCATGCCGTATATCGCCCGGTAAAGTGTGGAGTTATGTACGAAAATGGGGGTGGGCGGGTTTCGCCCCCCCCCCCCCTCCAGGGCGCGTGTTAAGTCCCGTTCTCATGTGCACGGTGTGACCAATGACGTTGGTGCTTCCTAAATCAAACATAACTGTCACTCATAAGGTATAACAGCAGAAAGTAAATCAAGTCTTGCTAGTCACTGTCGTAGGGACGTTTCGCTGGTCACGCGTTTCGGTGACGACGTCGCTCGTCGGCAGGCTCGGACCCGACCCTCCGCCGCGGGCCCGCCTGCAAAACCATCAAGCAGTACGTGCAGGCCGTGCGACAGGTACTGGTGACCAACCTGTAGACGGGCGTGGCGTCACTGGCGGTGATGTCGCCGCCCGGCTGGACTGGACACACGGCTGGGTAGTCTGCCAGACGGTGGGCAGGTGACGACAGAGCTGTATGTGCGTGTCGTGTGCCAGCCCTGGGTGCAGTCGGTTGGTGAGGTCAGGACAAGTCAGGTCATCGGGGCTGACTTGGCGACAGGGGTGACATATTGAGGTCGAGAAGAACTGGTGCAGCGTGTCAAAAGGCAGCGGGGGTTAGAGGCGTCCAAGCCGGGTCGAGAAGATGTGGATGGTCTGGGAGAAGAGGCAGGAAATGTGGATTGTCGGTCGGGCAGATAGGAAGCGACGGTACATAATCGATACCTGATGCGGATTTTGGTTACCCCGGGAAGGGCGTCAATGGGACGGCGGCTGGACAAAGAGCCGAGATCCTCGACGGGGTGACCACTGAATTGTGTGTCTGATGTGGAGCCGAAATCTCCAGCTCGATTCACGATCCGTCTGTACAACACCCCGGAATCATGTGGCTGAGTCCAGGTCTGCAACGTCGGCTTGTGCCGTCAGACTGACCGTTTCAGCAGGTTTTATTTCCTGCACCTTAGAAACAGTGTTTTGTGTGGGTTGCACGTGGTCAATGGAGCGTGGGAGCGGTTCCGTTGAGTGTGGAATGAGCTTGTGGATGAGCTTAAGCCCATCGGTGCTTTGTCCTGGCAAGGGCATCGCCACAATATAAACACCGCCAGCTGTGTGCTATGTGGCCACGTAGTTCACTGTGGGGGTATCCGGCAGTCGCTAGTAGTGCACGGGGATGTCTAGAATAGGCGGAGAGACGGTTGGTGGCTTGGACCCGTATCGTCTAATGACCTCACTAGTGGGTCTTGATACTGGTTTCGAACGCCTGGTACGTTTTGGGTGGTCATAGCAAGTAGGAAGAAGGGAATGTGTAGCGACAGTTTGAATGTGGTTTTTTTTCCTATGGCCGAGTTGCAATTGACTAGCCGCATGCAGTTTTCTGTTGTAGTTATCGGTCGCAGTTTATGTCTGACTAATACGCATTCTCATCGGTTTATGCATCTTGTATCCGGTTGCTGACTGCGGCTTCTTGCCGGTAGGCGGCAGCAGTGTCGGTCTGGTGCTTAGTAGGTGGCGCTGGTGTGTCGGACGGGGCCGACGGCTAACCGACGATTGAGGCCCTACAGCTCCGGTCGCCGGTTGCTGGTCGCGTGCAGAGGGTCGTCGGCGGCCCGCATTGCACCCACGTGTCACATCGTGCATCCGCGCATCACGCCTCTAAATATCACCCGGCTGTCGGGGGATCGCCGTTGGATATATTCAAGATATGTCTGTATCGTCTTCTGCGCATGTATGGTCGGGACATACCTAGAGCCGCTCGGTCGTGTCGGTAAAGGAAGGCGCGAGCGTCCTGTAGTTCCTGTTACCCGGAGGGATATGCAAAAGCTGGTCACTTGGATCGGTTGATCAGGTCAAATAGTTTCAGATCTTATTTCAACCAACTCGATGTTCGGTAGTCTTGCGAGGTCAAGCCTTACACAATACAGTGAAAACTGTTCAGTGAACGTTACATTCAGTATTCGCTCGGTTTTAGTGGTGAATCGACATTGATATCGTGGCGTTGTAACCGACCTCCAGGTCGGTAGAAAGTGACCGCATGCAAGGTGCATTCAGCAGCATGAAATCAGTGGGTTTTTCTTTGCACATCTCGTATCTGAACTCATGATTTGCGTCGAACGTCGTCAATTTTCGTATTACACTCTGAATTCGTGCTGCTGCTTTCCTTACCCTCCGACAGGAGCCAGAGCTGGCCGGCTATGTCGTGCAGTTTACGTGCTCTGCATGCTGACGCCAATAGTAAAAATTCACTGGAGCATTGGCACGCCTTGTTTGCTCCTGCCACGTGCGTGGCCTGTGGTGATCGCAAGCCAAAGAAGCCATCCAGTCTTCAGAGGCGCTTTATGCCGTGCCCCGTGATCGGGCTTTTGTACGCAGCGATGTCTAGCAATGGTCAAAACTAGTCGTAGGTAGAAATAAGTGCAGATGTTGATCCGGGAGTATGCTGGCCGCTTCAGTGCTATAGGACAAGTCGATCGTCCTGGCTTTGTTTGTGATGATTAATATCGGCGGTGTACTGACAGCGGGCTGTCAGTTTATTTGGGCGCCATATTCTCGCCATGGAATTACTTGCCTCAGCTGGTTTCACCCTTTACTTGGCCTTCCTTCCGGACGTATATTGGTGCGGTTTGATCCAAGCTTACCATTTATGCATATTTAATAGCAATGTCCAAACAATTTCGTATGTTGGCGAAGAATTCCACCTAGATGGGAATGATTTTCCACTGTTATCTCCCAGTATCTATGGCTTCTACTAACATATTTTCACCCTCATCCACGGAAAATAGTAAGCTGAAAATATCCTAGATTCAAGAAATAGCACATTTATTTTTCTTCTTGTTGCTGTCTGGTTGTAAGGTACACTAGGTCTGTCAAAAGTTACAAATTTGTTTCGATATCTCGTGTTTTTTGTTGTTGTTACTTTCCCTTTTCCCTCCTATTCGGCATTGCGATTCGGAGAGGAATCGTCTCTTATACCAAGCTGAAATGTTTTTTTAACACTTGCACCTTTCCAGAAATATGGTTGCATGAGCCTCCAGAAATCGAGTCACATTGTTAATATATCTGGATCAGTTCGACTCTGCGGTTATCTGAGTGCGAATAACTGATTAGTTTTAATCAGATCTGGCTATTACCGGTGTCCAGATCCATCAGTGCGGCTTCGTTGCCTTGCATACTCTTGTGATTGTTTCTTTTTTTTTGCACCAGTTGACTTGTTCGCCAGGTGTATATCGTACGCCAGGGAGCCGCAGGTGGTTCCGTTTAGCCGCCAGGTCGCCGCCGCCAGCTGCCTTGTTGGAGACAATCTCGGGAGTGTTGTAGTGAGCTGTCGCCGCCGATGCGCTGCCTTGATGGAACGACTTCCGGCGCGCCGCACGCCGTGATCGGCCATGTAAAAATTGTCGCCAACGTTGGCGCTCTGGCGCGCCGTATTTTCGTGGCTGGGTGTTTTTCAGCGCACGCGGGAGCCCAGCTCCAGGCCAGATGTCCGCCTGACCCGTCCCTGTACAGCCGTCCGGTCGTTGGACGTTGTTCCGCCGTCGCCGTGGCGCTGACGGTCGGCGGCTGACGGCCACCTGTTCTCTGTGTGTGCGTGTCCGTGTGTGCATGTGTGTGTGTCCAGTGGTTGATGTTGCTGTGGTGGAGTAGCTCGGTGTTGTGGGTGTGGTTGCTGTCTCGGTGCACCGTGACCTGTGCGCGGTGTACTGGACGCCATGTTGCGCACATGCGTGCGTGACTGCACAGGCGTGCTGGCCGAAGCTGCGACTGACAAGTTCGGCCGAGACTGCCTGGAAGTGGAGCCAGCTGGGGTTTGTGGCAGTGAAGCCGGCTGAGGCTGTCTCCAGCAGTGAAGCCGGCTGAGACTGTCTCCAGCAGTGCAGCCGGCTGAGACTGTTTCTGGTAGCGGACCTCACTGGGACGCCAACATACCGATGTCACCAGCCCCCTCTCGGTCCTCCACCCACCATGTTACCGAGCCGGTTCCATGGCGAGGCAGTGGGTGGCAACTCACAAATGTCGATGTTGTTTCTCTAAATAGCTTGAAATAGCTTGAAATCTGCTTTTTACATCATGCTATATTGACGACGTATGGATTATTCTGCAAGATATTTTCATGATGATTCCAGGCCAGGAAGCTTGCCTATTCTCCCGATTAGCCATTTTGCGCGTTGTGTACATTAGTCGCCAAGAAAAATAAGAATACTTACTTTATGATCGTGTTTGGCTAATACACGGAGGACCAGTGTTGATGCTGTTTGTGTTTCAAGAGTGAAGCAGCAGAGTGCGGGATGCACGCCATATATTCCTACACGGTGATGTTTATACACGTGGATATCGGGTTCCCGTTTCCTCCGACATTCTGGTGCTGCGGTCCGCGCGTGGTGGTGATGCTGCCGACGCCTCTCCCCCGGTGAGCCGCACTGACGTATTAACGCCCATCTGCATATGAATGACTCGTCCCGATGCTCATTGAAAATGGACGCGTTGTACGGCAGTGCGGTGGCTGTCTGTTCTGACCAAGCGGCGCACGTCGGCCGAGTCTGACTGCGCGGGCTCGACCGTATGCGGTGCCGGCCGACACCGGGGCGGCCTTGCACACGCTGCCGACCGACACTGGGGCGGCCCGACACACGCTGCCGGCCGACACCGGGGCGGCCTTGCACACGCTGCCGGCCGACACCGGGGCGGCCCGGCACACGCTGCCGGCCGACACTGGGGCGGCCCTGCACACGCTGCCGGCCGACACTGGGGCGGCCCGGCACACGCTGCCGGCCGACACTGGGGCGGCCCGGCACACGCTGCCGGCCGACACTGGGGCGGCCCGGCACACGCTGCCGGCCGACACTGGAGCGGCCCGGCACACGCTGCCGACTGTGGTGGCGGCCGACACTGGGGCGGCCCGGCACACGCTGCCGGCCGACACTGGGGCGGCCCGACACACGCTGCCGACTGTGGTGGCGGCCGACACTGGGGCAGCCCGACACACGCTGCCGACTGTGGTGGCGCTGTCCAGCCGGGACCAGCTGCAGCTGGCCGCCCATAGGCGACGTTGAGGAAGTTCAGGCATCGAAAGTGACGTGCAGAGGTCGGCGGAATATGGCGTTGGTATTTCTGTTGAACGGACTGTGGAGGTCAAACTTAGCGATGGCACTGGGACGTGAATATTTTGTTTATTTATGCACTTTCCTCTCCTCTTCCCTTCCCCAGGTGTGGAACAACTTTCAGTGCAAAAGACTTCTCTTTATCGAGAGAACTTTTCCAAGTGCGACAGATTTTTCCAGCAATTGCTCATTGGAGTTAAATCCGTTCTTAGTTGCGATGCTCCTTATCGGGGACCAACATTTTCACTTCTGTTCGAATAGCGCGGATGAACAGTATGGCTGTGGCGTTGTGCGTAACGGAGTGATCTGCGAACCCGCGTTGGCTCTAGACGGCGACGGTCCCCCGTCACGGCATGTCCCACCGGGCTGGGGGAGGGGCGGCAACAGGCCGTCGACACCACCTGCACCAGGAGGACGTCACTGCGGGCGTCACGGGATGGGCGTCACGGGATGAGCTGTGGTGGCCGCGATGGGGCCCTCGACGACGGTATCGTCTCCAGGGTAGGATGCATCGACTGTTACACTCCATTTTGGACGTGAACTTTCGTGCAGTCGATGCCCAACTCGGCAGGGATGTAGGCTTCGTAGTGCCATTCTCGATATCGATGCAGTCTACGAAGTGTAGCACTCTGCAGCGATGGAGTATCTGAGGTGTGACACTAAGCAGGGATGTAGTCTGGTGTGCCAGTGACACACGGTAGCGATGTAGTATCTGTGATGTGACGGTGACACTGTAGTGATGTAGTCTTCGTAGCTGGTCTGGTCCACGCAGTCTAGTGCCAGCTGATATACACAATCCAGCGCCAACTGGTCAAGCCGGTCTACACAGCCAGCACCAGCTGATCCACTCAGTCCGGCACCAGCTGGTCTACACAGTCCATCGCCAGCTGGTCTACACAGTCCAGCACCAGCTGGCCTACACAGTCCATCGCCAGCTGGCCTACACAGTCCATCACCAGCTGGTCTACACAGTCCAGCACCAGCTGGTCTACACAGTCCATCGCCAGCTGGTCTACACAGTCTGGCACCACCTGGTCCACACAGCTCAGCACCAGCTGGTCTACACAGTCCAGCACCAGCTGGCCTACACAGTCCATCGCCAGCTGGCCTACACAGTCCATCACCAGCTGGTCTACACAGTCCAGCACCAGCTGGCCTACACAGTCCAGCATCAGCTGGTCTACACAGTCTATCGCCAGCTGGTCTGCACAGTCCATCACCAGCTGGTCTACACAGTCCAGCACCAGCTGGTCTACACAGTCTGGCACCACCTGGTCTACACAGCTCAGCACCAGCTGGTCTACACAGTCCAGCACCAGCTGGCCTACACAGTCCATCGCCAGCTGGCCTACACTGTCCATCACCAGCTGATCTACACAGTCCATCACCAGCTGGTCTACACAGTCCAGCATCAGCTGGTCTACACAGTCCATCACCAGCTGGTTTACACAGTCTGGCACCACCTGGTCTACACAGTCCATCACCAGCTGGTCTACACAGTCTGGCACCACCTGGTCTACACAGTCCATCACCAGCTGGTCTACACAGTCTGGCACCAGCTGGTCTACACAGTCCAGCACCAGCTGGTCTACACAGTCCAGCACCAGCTGGCCTACACAGTCTGGCACCACCTGGTCTACACAGTCCATCACCAGCTGGTCTACGCAGTCCATCACCAGCTGGTCTACACAGTCTGGCACCACCTGGTCTACACAGTCCATCACCAGCTGGTCTACACAGTCTGGCACCACCTGGTCTACACAGTCCATCACCAGCTGGTCTACACAGTCCATCACCAGCTGGTCTACACAGTCTGGCACCAGCTGGTCTACACAGTCCATCACCAGCTGGTCTACACAGTCAATCACCAGCTGGTCTACACAGTCCATCACCAGCTGGTCTACACAGTCTGGCACCACCTGGTCTACACAGTCCATCACCAGCTGGTCTACACAGTCTGGCACCAGCTGGTCTACACAGTCCATCACCAGCTGGTCTACACAGTCCATCACCAGCTGGTCTACACAGTCCATCACCAGCTGGTCTACACAGTCCAGCACCAGCTGGTCTACACAGTCCATCACCAGCTGGTCTACATAGTCCATCACCAGCTGGTCTACACAGTCCATCACCAGCTGGTCTACACAGTCTGGCACCACCTGGTCTACACAGTCCATCACCAGCTGGTCTACACAGTCTGGCACCAGCTGGTCTACACAGTCCATCACCAGCTGGTCTACACAGTCTGGCACCACCTGGTCTACACAGTCCATCACCAGCTGGTCTACACAGTCCATCACCAGCTGGTCTACACAGTCCGGCACCAGCTGGTCTACACAGTCTGGCACCACCTGGTCTACACAGTCCATCACCAGCTGGTCTACACAGTCTGGCACCACCTGGTCTACACAGTCCGGCACCAGCTGGTCTACACAGTCTGGCACCAGCTGGTCTACACAGTCCATCACCAGCTGGTCTACACAGTCCAGCACCAGCTGGTCTACACAGTCCATCACCAGCTGGTCTACACAGTCCATCACCAGCTGGTCTACACAGTCTGGCACCAGCTGGTCTACACAGTCCATCACCAGCTGGTCTACACAGTCCAGCACCAGCTGGTCTACACAGTCTGGCACCAGCTGGTCTACACAGTCCAGCACCAGCTGGTCTACACAGTCCGGCACCGAATGTTGCCGTGCAGACTGGTCCGGCCGTAAACCGTGCCGTCAGCGGTGTCGACGGCCACTGCCAGCTCGAGTGACACACACACCGACGGCGCTCCTAAATCCGGCGTAACAGTAACCTGTGTCGTCACTGGCGCGCCAGCTAAATTAACCTTCGACCAGGACACACCCGAGATAAAAGCCACCTCTAATTACCACCGGCCGACGTCATGCTACCCGGCTGTGTGGGCGTAGCGTCAGCGGATGCCGTGTTACGCAGCGGCGGGCGGCGTAACGCCGATGGTTATGCAGCGCCGGCCGATGCCCACCAGTGAAGCACATCTTCTCCACCCAGCCATCTTCGCTTCGATATCGGTGCGGGCATCGGCGGTGCGCGCAAAGATATCGAACAGGCAGCCCACCCACCCCTGTGGGAAACTCGGTAGCAGCTCTGTGTATGGTTGGTAAGCAGCTGGCTGTGTGGAGCTCGGTAGCAGCTGGCTGTGTGTACGGTTGGTAAGCAGCTAGCTGTGTGAAGCTCGGTAGCAGCTGGCTGTGTGTGTGGTTGGTAAGCAGCTGGCTGTGTGAAGCTCGGTAGCAGCTGGCTGTGTGTACGGTTGGTAAGCAGCTAGCTGTGTGAAGCTCGGTAGCAGCTGGCTGTGTGTATGGTTGGTAAGCAGCTGGCTGTGTGGAGCTCGGTAGCAGCTGGCTGTGTGTACGGTTGGTAAGCAGCTAGCTGTGTGAAGCTCGGTAGCAGCTGGCTGTGTGTGTGGTTGGTAAGCAGCTGGCTGTGTGAAGCTCGGTAGCAGCTGGCTGTGTGTGTGGTTGGTAAGCAGCTGGCTGTGTGAAGCTCGGTAGCAGCTGGCTGTGTGTACGGTTGGTAAGCAGCTAGCTGTGTGAAGCTCGGTAGCAGCTGGCTGTGTGTGTGGTTGGTAAGCAGCTGGCTGTGTGAAGCTCGGTAGCAGCTGGCTGTGTGGAGCTCGGTAGCAGCTGGCTGTGTGTGTGGTTGGTAACCAGCTGGCTGTGTGGAGCTCGGTAGCAGCTGGCTGTGTGTACGGTTGGTTGTGTGTGAAGCTCGGTAGCAGCTGGCTGTGTGGAGCTCGGTAGCAGCTGGCTGTGTGTGTGGTTGGTAAGCAGCTGGCTGTGTGGAGCTCGGTAGCAGCTGGCTGTGTGTGTGGTTGGTAAGCAGCTGGCTGTGTGAAGCTCGGTAGCAGCTGGCTGTGTGTACGGTTGGTAAGCAGCTGGCTGTGTGGAGCTCGGTAGCAGCTGGCTGTGTGTGTGGTTGGTAAGCAGCTGGCTGTGTGGAGCTCGGTAGCAGCTGGCTGTGTGGACGGTTGGTAAGCAGGTGGCTGTGTGAAGCTCGGTAGCAGCTGGCTGTGTGTGCGGTTGGTAAGCAGGTGGCTGTGTGAAGCTCGGTAGCAGCTGGCTGTGTGGCAGCAGCTGGCTGTGTTGTGGTTGGTAACCAGCTGGCTGTGTGGAGCTCGGTAGCAGCTGGCTGTGTGTGTGGTTGGTAACCAGCTGGCTGTGTGGAGCTCGGTAGCAGCTGGCTGTGTGTGTGGTTGGTAAGCAGCTGGCTGTGTGGAGCTCGGTAGCAGCTGGCTGTGTGTGTGGTTGGTAAGCAGCTGGCTGTGTGGAGCTCGGTAGCAGCTGGCTGTGTGTGTGGTTGGTAAGCAGGTGGCTGTGTGGAGCTCGGTAGCAGCTGGCTGTGTGTGTGGTTGGTAAGCAGCTGGCTGTGTGGAGCTCGGTAGCAGCTGGCTGTGTGGACGGTTGGTAAGCAGGTGGCTGTGTGAAGCTCGGTAGCAGCTGGCTGTGTGTGTGGTTGGTAAGCAGCGGGCTGTGTGGCCGGTCGATAGGCATCTAGCTATGTGAACGGTCAGTAGGCATCTAGCTATGTGAACGGTCGGTAGGCAGCCTAGCTGTGTGGACACAGGATGCGGCTTGATTATCACGTCGCTTCAGCACTGTGGGCTGAAATGACACATTCGCTGGGTCTGAGCGCCGCAAACCGCAACATCTCCGAGTTTGGCGTGTCTCTCCGAATCTCCGAAAACTGCGGCCTCACCATGTCCGTGGGACCTACATGCCGGCATACATGTTTGATGAGTAAGTCTTCTGAATTAGCTCCAGGTGCTTCTCGGAAACGAAACGACTCAAGAAATGTAGGTCACGACCGCTTGAAAGCGTGGACGTGGGAGCGATTTTAAAGTTGGTTGGTACAAATCTCTCCTAACTCTTTTTTTTCGTTCTGTCTTTCATTTTATCTTTTTCTCTTCTCTCTGTTCTCTCTCGCTCCCTCCCTCCCTCCCTCTCTCTCCATCTCTTAAGCTTCACCTCCCCTTTTCTCTACATGATATATATATATATATATATATATATATATATATATATATATATATATATATAGCGTGTGGGTGTGTTTAGGTGGGTGTCTATTTATGCATGTATGTAGCTATGTATGCAGCTAAGTATCTATATATCTAGATAGTACCAAGGTAAGATCCTTCCAAGTTGTGGAACGAAGCTGGTGCTCCACGACATCCGTTTCCTCCTACGCGTGGTTTTACGCCATGTTTCTTCATTTCCTTGATGCCATAACATATCGCTTTGGTTGGTTTGCACACCTTCAAATGCATCTGGACTTAATTTTATCTGTTCGAAGTTGTCTTACATCCTGCCTTGTCACACAGTACACAGTGCGCTGGCGTCGCGGCGTTGGTGAACAAATGCCCTGAATGCAGCCTTCTTTCTTGGTAGATGTGGAAAGTAAAACAAAGCAGGACGTCGGAACTGCTGTGGAAGTGACATCGATTGCATTGCGTTTTTGTCGGGCGGGTCGAGTGCATATCCTAACGGCGGGAGTCGTTATTTTATGAATGAAAAATCGACGTTCAATTTATATCCGATATTCCCGGTAACCCATTCATTGGGTGATGTTCCCGAGTCCAATAGCCGCCCACTCCCAATAGCCACCCACTCCCAGCAGCCGCCCACTCCCAACAGCCGCTCCCTCTCAACACCCGTCCACTCCCAATAGCTGCCCACTCCCAGCAGCCGCCCACTCCCAGCAGCCGCCCACTCCCAGCAGCCGACCACTCCCAGCAGCGCGCCGCCCATCTGCCGGCGCCGATGGGCGGCGGTCCGGAGCTGCCGCTGCTCGGGGTCCCACAGCGCCCGTAGCCGCAAATAAATAATCGGCACGGCCTGGCGCGAAGCGCGCGACGCCCGTGAGTCATTGGCGCATCGTCGTCTCGGCCGCGCCTCGATCGCCTCATTGATTTGGCCGCCGCTCGGTGTTTGTGCTCGGCTGTCCAGGTCCCGCGAGACCTGGGGCCCGTCTCGCTTAGGGAGCCCGGGCCGCCGCCGGCTATTGCCGCGGAGCCATCTGCGCACGGTATGGATTGTCTTAACGATCTGAGCACGGCGTGGTGGTGGGGAAACGCGACCGACGGTCTGCGAGAGGCGTGGCCCCAGGTGTACCACCGAGTTCACATCTGCTCGGTGAAGAGTGATGACGCCCCCGGAAGTCGTCTGTAATGTTGGATTCTTTACTCAGCGTGATGCACTTCAGACATGTGCACTGGACCCTATTATGTGGAATGTAATGCAGCCATCTATATGCGAGTAGATCAGCTGGGGCGCCTGCTAATCAAGTCTCCATGCGATGGGTGTGTTGGAAGCCGGGTTGGTCAAATTGCGTTGGCCTAAGGCATTCCCGTGTAAAATTAGCATCCATCAGCACACACGAGTTTCATTATCAATGCTTCTCCGGATACCAACAGAACTTGCGTGTATGCCTCGGTCACATATGATGCGGCCGCCGCATGGTTTTGCGGTCTGCGGTTTGTAGATGGGATTTTTTCTTCAAATCGTACGGTGTTCCGGGCTGCGGAAGCAGTGTTCATAAATGTTACGGGATCCGCGCAGCAATCGTAAAGGTCATGAAATCAAAATGCGTGAGGAGGCCGCAAGGCGCTAGTTGACAAGCCGCGAGGCGTCCCCACGGCGGTCGCAGGGCGTCCGTGCGGCTGTTGCGGCCGTCGCAAGGACGCCGCAAGGACGGGCCAGACTTGCTTGACGGACCCGCTCTTCTAACCTTATTTTAGTTGTTGTAATTTCTTCCTGCCAGCAGTGGATCTGCTTCAGTCATAATATCAGGTGTGCCAGGCGCAGTCTCTGTGGTGGAATGAACACCGTCTTGACCATTTGGCTAGTGTCACGCCAGGTAATATATATATATATATATATATATATATATATATATATATATATATGAAAAATATATATATATATATATAATATATAAAAAAAAAAAAAAAAAATATATATATATATATATATATATATATATATATATATATGTACCTTTTCAGAAAGATGATCGCACGGCGACCGCCAACTGTACAGTTGCCGTTAGGCCATCGTACGGCAGCCCTAGTCTCTGCATGGCTGCGGTACGATACTTAGAACAGGTACAGACATCTCACGGAGGAAGCAAGACCACAGGGGGTGGTGACAGTAAGGAGGACTCACGGTTGTTGGGGGTGGCGTACGATTGTATAGGCACACCAGACCGGGTAAGCCACGAGGTGACCTTGAAGTCACCTCACGGTCACCGTACAGTACAGTGACCTTGCGATACTACATGCTGCGGGGTTGCGGCCTGAGGAATTTCCGAAGAAAAGAGTAATGCCGAAGTTGAAAAATCGTCAGCGCCTTCGCCGAGCAAAAGAAAACCCTGAGATAACTTCACAGCTACCGTATTCTACCGGGCGGCCACCGCACGGTTATGATACTTTTTGGGGACTTATGGCCGCCGCTAACACGCCGCAGCCCATTTGTGACCAAGGCATTATTAATGTATCTGACGGTGCATGGCTGATCCTGTTTTCAAAATCGGGCATATTATTTAATCTGTGGAGATATATTGCGTTGCTTTCGGAAATCTAGGGAAACAATTTGGAGATGCGTTGCCTCGGGATGCGCGGTGCAGATGTTTCCGAAATGTCGCCTTGTGCTCCCGGTGAATATACCACCGATGCTCGCTATCCACCCAGACCTTAGTCACTGGTAAAATTTGTGCCGTGCTGGGAGCGTCCTGGTGGTTAGCAAATTAATACAACGAAAAGCATGGAATGGTATGGATGGGACGGTATGGGAGCGCGTGTACACAGAATGTGTAGATGGGTGAATGCGTAATTTTACGCAGTGGCGCAGCAAGGATTTTCTTAAAGGGTGCCTTACCCAAAACAAATGTGACTAAATAGACGATGGTTCTGCGAAAATGGACGGTTTTATTTGGTGAAAATCTCGAAATGTTTCGTTTCATCGCGTGTATCTTTTTTTAGTGCTAAGAAGCGGACCTCCCCCTGGCTGTGCCTCTGGTTCTGCGTGTCTTCGAATACGAATGCACTCCTCTTGAAGAAGGCACTACCCTCCATTAGTCATCGGTCGACGGCATTTGTTTCTGCTGTGTCCCTCGTAGTGCGCACATAGCGAACGTTTCCTTCAGAAAGGACTACCGCTTCGTCAAGATATCTCTGGATTGTAAAGTTCCGAAGGTTCAAGCTTATTTTATGTTCCTGACTTTCGGCAGCAGTTTGGAAAGGGTACGCTTTCCTGTGCTGACCGTAATCGCCATAAATATCATGAGCTCAGCCTTAAGGCCTTTGCTACATTGGCACATACCGGACCAAGCTCGCTTCAAACCTGCTAAAGCTACTCTCATGTCGGTAAGGGCCATACATTAACAGAAATTGCCGAACGCTGTTCGAGTAACGGCGAAGTTGATAGACTTGCGACCATTTCACGACCTGGACGGATGCCGTACACGGATACGAGAGGGTGCCGGCCGCGTGATAATGTGATAATGGACTCCATGGCGGCGAGCAGCGACACAGGCGGTACACATGAGTGCCGTGCTGGAGTGGTTGCGAGCGACTCCGATAGAGCGTGACCGCAAATCGGTCAGAGCGGAAGGGGCGAGGAACATGATGATGTCGCTAGTAGCTTACGGGCCTCTTTCGTTCAAACGGCGGCACCGCACCATAAGGTAGTCCCCAATACCTTCCGAAACTCCCGTTGCACTATACATGATGAAACATAAAAATAGAGTGATATAATACTGTAGCGAATCTTGTTGACAGAAATTCTGGCGTGCTTGTTTTCGTTTCAATTTGTTTGTTTTTATAGCTTCCAATGATCATGTTCGCATTTTCTTTCGCCGACATCGGATCTTCAACGTCGTATGAGAGATGGCGTGGGCAGATTGACCACATATCAACTAGCGGGCTTTGCCACGTGGTCGAACACGAATATAACGTAGTTTTGAAGAGGGAAAAGCAACACCTCGGAATAGAGATGAATCAGTGCTCGCAGACGTCAACAACAATTAACTGATTTGATATATTTTAAGCTTAACAGGTGCTCTAAGCATAACAATCATGGAATGGAGCGTGCATAGTTTTCGTTGCAATTTCACATTTGCTTTGGACTTGGTCGATTGGCGAGAGTGGTGCGGCGCCCGGATCAGCCGAGGTAGAACTAAAGGTGTCTGGTGCGCCCGATCGGACAGGGTAAAGATGACGTGAGCGGCGGTCGGCACCTCTCCGGTGACGTGAGCGGCGGTCGGCACCTCTCCGGTGACGTGAGCGGAGGCCGGCACCTCTCCGGTGACGTGAGGGGCGGTCGGCACCTCTCCGGTGACGTGAGGGGCGGTCGGCACCTCTCCCTCTCCGGTGACGTGAGGGGCGGTCGGCACCTCCACCTCTCCGGTGACGTGAGGGGCGGTCGGCACCTCCACCTCTCCGGTGACGTGAGGGGCGGTCGGCACCTCCACCTCTCCGGTGACGGAGGGGGGGTGGGCACCCCCACCTCTCCGGTGACGTGAGGGGCGGTCGGCACCTCCCCTCTCCGGTGACGTGAAGGGCGGTCGGCACCTCCACCTCTCCGGTGACGTGAGGGGCGGTCGGCACCTCCACCTCTCCGGTGACGTGAGGGGCGGTCGGCACCTCCACCTCTCCGGTGACGTGAGGGGCGGTCGGCACCTCTCCCTCTCCGGTGACGTGAGGGGCGGTCGGCACCTCCACCTCTCCGGTGACGGAAGGGCGGTGGGCACCTCCACCTCTCCGGTGACGTGAGGGGCGGTCGGCACCTCTCCCTCTCCGGTGACGTGAGGGGCGGTCGGCACCTCCACCTCTCCGGTGACGTGAGGGGCGGTCGGCACCTCCACCTCTCCGGTGACGTGAGGGGCGGTCGGCACCTCCACCTCTCCGGTGACGTGAGGGGCGGTCGGCACCTCCACCTCTCCGGTGACGTGAGGGGTCGGCACCTCTCCGGTGACGTGAGGGGCGGTCGGCACCTCCACCTCTCCGGTGACGTGAGGGGCGGTCGGCACCTCCACCTCTCCGGTGACGTGAGGGGCGGTCGGCACCTCCACCTCTCCGGTGACGTGAGGGGCGGTCGGCACCTCCACCTCTCCGGTGACGTGAGGGGCGGTCGGCCCTCCACCTCTCCGGTGACGTGAGGGGCGGTCGGCACCTCTCCCTCTCCGGTGACGTGAGGGGCGGTCGGCACCTCCACCTCTCCGGTGACGTGAGGGGCGGTCGGCACCTCTCCCTCTCCGGTGACGTGAGGGGCGGTCGGCACCTCCACCTCTCCGGTGACGTGAGGGGCGGTCGGCACCTCCACCTCTCCGGTGACGAGGGGGTCGGCACCTCTCCGGTGACGTGAGGGGCGGTCGGCACCTCTCCCTCTCCGGTGACGTGAGGGGCGGTCGGCACCTCCTCTCCGGTGACGTGAGGGGCGGTCGGCACCTCTCCCTCTCCGGTGACGTGAGGGGCGGTCGGCACCTCCCTCGGTGACGTGAGGGGCGGTCGGCACCTCCCTCGCCCCCCCTCTGTGACGTGAGGGCGGTCCACCTCCCTCTCCGGTGACGTGAGGGGCGGTCGGCACCTCCACCTCTCCGGTGACGTGAGGGGCGGTCGGCACCTCCACCTCTCCGGTGACGTGAGGGGCGGTCGGCACCTCTCCACCTCTCCGGTGACGTGAGGGGCGGTCGGCACCTCTCCCCTCTCCGGTGACGTGAGGGGCGGTCGGCACCTCCACCTCTCCGGTGACGTGAGGGGCGGTCGGCACCTCCACCTCTCCGGTGACGTGAGGGGCGGTCGGCACCTCCACCTCTCCGGTGACGTGAGGGGCGGTCGGCACCTCCACCTCTCCGGTGACGTGAGGGGCGGTCGGCACCTCCACCTCTCCGGTGACGTGAGGGGCGGTCGGCACCTCCACCTCTCCGGTGACGTGAGGGGCGGTCGACACCTCCACCTCTCCGGTGACGTGAGGGGCGGTCGGCACCTCCACCTCTCCGGTGACGTGAGGGGCGGTCGGCACCTCCACCTCTCCGGTGACGTGAGGGGCGGTCGGCACCTCCACCTCTCCGGTGACGTGAGGGGCGGTCGGCACCTCCACCTCTCCGGTGACGTGAGGGGCGGTCGGCACCTCTCCGGTGACGTGAGGGGCGGTCGGCACCTCCACCTCTCCGGTGACGTGAGGGGCGGTCGGCACCTCCACCTCTCCGGTGACGTGAGGGGCGGTCGGCACCTCCACCTCTCCGGTACGAGGCCCCGGTGACGTGAGGGGCGGTCGGCACCTCCACCTCTCCGGTGACGTGAGGGGCGGTCGGCACCTCCACCTCTCCGGTGACGTGAGGGGGGGGGGACCTCCCCTCTCCGGTGACGTGAGGGCGGTCGGCACCTCCACCTCTCCGGTGACGTGAGGGGCGGTCGGCACCTCCACCTCTCCGGTGACGTGAGGGGCGGTCGGCACCTCCACCTCTCCGGTGACGTGAGGGGCGGTCGGCACCTCCACCTCTCCGGTGACGTGAGGGGCGGTCGGCACCTCCACCTCTCCGGTGAGGGGCGGTCGCACCTCCCCTCTCCGGTGACGTGAGGGGCGGTCGCACCTCCCCTCCGGTGACGTGAGGGACGACCTCCACCTCTCCGGTGACGGGAGCGGCGGTCGGCACCTCCACCTCTCCGGTGACGGGAGCGGCGGTCGGCACATCCACCTCTCCGATGACGTGAGGGGCGGTCGACACCTCCACCTCTCCGGTGACGTGAGCGGCGGTCGGCACCTCTCCCTCTCCGGTGACGGGAGCGGCGGTCGGCACCTCCACCTCTCCGGTGACGGGAGGGGCGGTCGGCACCTCCACCTCTCCGGTGACGGGAGCGGCGGTCGGCACCTCTCCGGTGACGGGAGCGGCGGTCGGCACCTCTCCCTCTCCGGTGACGTGAGGGGCGGTCGGCACCTCCACCTCTCCGGTGACGTGAGGGGCGGTCGGCACCTCCACCTCTCCGGTGACGTGAGGGGCGGTCGACACCTCCACCTCTCCGGTGACGTGAGGGGCGGTCGGCACCTCTCCCTCTCCGGTGACGGGAGCGGCGGTCGGCACCTCCACCTCTCCGGTGACGGGAGCGGCGGTCGGCACCTCCACCTCTCCGGTGACGGGAGCGGCGGTCGGCACCTCTCCCTCTCCGGTGACGGGAGCGGCGGCCGGCACCTCTCCCTCTTCGGTGACGTAAGCAGTAACCAGTACCTCTCCCTCTCCGGTGACGTGAGCGGCGGTCGGCACCTCCACCTCTCCGGTGACGGGAGCGGCGGCCGGCACCTCCGCCTCTCCGGTGACGGGAGCGGCGGCCGATACCTCGAGTCGAGGTCGCGGCTGACTCGACAACTCGACCAGCCGACTTTGAACACGGCGTCCATTAGGAAGGCGCTCCCTTCGGCGGCAGAACCGGCGCGTCATCGGACGCACAGAAAGCCGGCTGTCATCGCCGCCTCACGGCTCCCAGCGGTGTGACTCACGAGTCACGGGTCGGGGCCGGTGGCTGGCCTCGGTCGCGTCACGCGTGACGGCGTCAGGGAGGCGGGCATTCAAACGTCACGGTGTGACGTGACGCCGTGCAGAGTGGCGATGCGCACTGGCTGGGATCGCGGGCGTGGGCGCGGTGTATAGCGCACGCAGTTGATGCGCCCCGAAACCATCACCACCACCACCACAACAACAACAATAACAGCGACAACAACAACAACCGGATCGGGGGCGGCTCCCACCCCTCGACTGCAGCTGGATGATCGGCGTCAGCGGCGTTGTGCCACGCTGACGGCGACGACGGACGTAGGTGGGAGCATTGCAAGCCTCACATCGACACCAGACGTGGTATCATCGTCGCAGCCTGCCCCGGGTCTTGGACCTCATCAGCTTCTCCCTCATACAAATCATCATCCGTGTCCCGTTTTCCATTTGCCGTTCGGTGTTCCCTCTCCCGTTATCTGTCTTCTGCCGTCTATTTTCATCCCCATCTCCCGTCTGTTTTGCCGTATCGTGTCTCGTTTCTAACCAGTCATCAGTCCGACTCGGCTGCGATGCGATGAGCCAGTCCCGCAATGGCCATGTGCCGTCAGCACTCCGTATGGGATTATGAGATACTTTGGGCTACTGGACGGCTTATGTTCCTTTGTGGATGTTATATATAATGTATGCGTGTACGTGTGTGTGCGTGTGTGTTTGTTCATTATATTTGGACGCCTCCCTTGTGTAGCGCTGGTGACGGCCGCCCCACCGCCTCCCTGCCAGCACTATCGCCAGTCGTGTGTGCGCCACCCTGTACCGCGCGCCACCCTGTGCCTCTCACTGCGCTGCACGTGTGTTGCACGGTGTCGGCGTCTGTTCACCTCATGACGCACGTCGAGCTGTCTCGTCTCACCTCGCAGCCGGAGAAGGGGCGCGGCGGCGTGGCGGCTTCCGTTTGTGCTTATGCTGTCGGCTTATATCGTGCTGATCCAGCCGGTTCGGCAGCGCTCGTGCTGTCTGGGCTGATGACACCGGAGGCGCCCAGACCCGCCCCTGGTCCGGACACGTGGCACGAGTACGACACCGCAAGACACTATGGCTCTGATCTGGATACGTCCATGACATCGGATGTACTCTGGCTCTGACCTGTATCCGGGACATCGGGGATTACACCGGATGATACCGCGGTCCTAGTCTGGATCCGGGACACCGTGAATCACTAGACTGGTATTGTGCACTTTTTGTTCGATATACCTTACAAACTTATGATCCTTTGACAGAAATAGGGTTGGTAATCCTAGGCTTGGAATTCGGTATCGCAACAATAGGCGGAAGGGAACTGCCCCATATGGCCTTTAGCCCCAACCCGTGGTGGAGTAGATTAATTGAATCCAAAACAATTGCATTCGCTGCAGTTTCATCGATGTGCGCTATTGTTTTCCACTTGAATGCCACAAATAGTCTCAGCGATCCAAATCTGCGCTGTGGAGGTGGGGGGGGGCTCTTGTAGGTGTGTGCAGCCGGGAACACGTGTCGGTTGACGTAAGTCCAGGATGCCCTCCACCATGACAGGGAGCGGTAAGACTGGTATGCACCTTCTGCAGGTAACAGGTGCGCCGGACATCACTGAACACTCGGCGGCTGATGGGATGACTTGGTCGGAACCATGTGCTCAGAGCAGTTGCCGTCATTGATGTAGCGTGCTGACACTAGTCGTTCTACGCCACGTATCCCGTGCACCTCTTACCCGAGGCGGGCGGAGTGTCGACTGTTGCCTGCCGTGGATATTCAGCACTTGACGTCATTTGTAGCGATTCTTCATCAGATAGCGCAAGTGAATGTATGTACCTCCTTAATCACATTGAATTCTACCGCTCCCGCTTGGGGCTACAGACCTCCCTCGAAATCAGTCACTATGACTTCTTCGTGACTCCACTCTTCCTCACCCCGTTGTCCTTCCGCCACATTGATCATCAAGTTGTCGCGCATCGACACCTACAATTATCAATTACATTCAACACGCATTATAACTCTGGACAAACTGCGCGGTCATGATTGAACTGCATTTCCGGCAGAGACTGCGGTGTCAGCCAGGTCTACCATTACCAAAATATTCGTATTAGATATGCATTGTATCCTTCTGGAATACAATGCGCCTACTTTCAATAATGTATCTCCCAGACACGCCGAATCGCTCCAAGCCATGCAAATGGCACTGTAAGGTCCCTAGAACACACCGCACTACACCTATGTCATCAGCTTTCGCGCCGATGTCAACAACACCGAAGAACAATTTACCTAGTTATATCTAACATATTAGGACATCGACACAGCCCCACTGCCCTGCCAACTAAACCCTCAGCATATATCTGGAATACGCCTGTTCAGCGTACGTATAGAAAAAGGAACCTAATATTGCGATTCATTGAAAACATATCCTCACACCGTCTCTGAAATTTATGAAATGCACGTCTGAAAATGTATTGTCTCTCCGTTCTGTCTTGGTGCATGCGCATTTCCATATCGATGCCTCTTGGTCACAAAATATATTCACGCTTAGTGAAGTCCACATACAATTTCAACATCAAGAAGTGGACACACACTATGCTCCCACGCAGACAGCTGCTGCACCAGTAAGTGTACAGGAACAGCATGGTGCAGTGCCACAATCTCGTACAGCGGCCAGTGCCTGTCACTGTCGAACACAACCACGCAAATCCATTCGGTTTGCACAGCAGAGTTAGTGGCAATTTTACATTGTCTCAGGCACATAATTTCACACATCACCACACCAGGCACCACATGCACCAAATATCGCTTCATTAGCTAACGTCAGCCGATGAAGCGCGACTCGGTGTATGTTCTATTCAACATGTCAGCTGACCATCAGCTGACTTCCTCGCTGCAATGCACAACACCGCTCGTCTCACTCTTCACCGAATACAACTCTACAATGTCCACCATCGTACCTCCAAACTCGCTCTGCTCTGGATCCCTGGACACGTGGGCATCTCGGCCACGAGCGAACCGACGGCGTGGCCAGACAGGCGGTCGGCCTCCGATTACCAAACATTAACCCCGTGCCTCCCCATGACCTCTCCCTGGCAAGCTCCATATTTTACAAATATGTCCAGCAATACTGGAGCGGCAATGCATCTCACGCGATAGTACGCCCATGCTTTCTAAATGGCCCTCATCAAGAAGATACATGCAATTAGTGGTGATTAAAACACTTTGATAACAAAGCCATACACAACTCCCACATGCCTATATTTTAATCCGAATACGACATCTACCCCTTTGCCACGTGTAGGTAGTTATATGCTGTGTTGAATATGCCATATTCAATCTTCCAATATATGCCAAACAACTTAGTCATCCTTCCAATAATTATTTAAAGCTATACGCTGCCAAGTGACCTTGAGGACGTTGCTGGGAGCCGAGTGTCCACATCTTCGTCCTTTTCATTTTCTACATCGAACTTAGCCGGAGCAAGCCATTTGAAATCGCATGCGAAACTCCTCTCCCCTCTCGTATAACACAGGCATTTATATTATTTATATCAATAGTAAGGCAAGCGTCGCCCCAGAATAGATGAGCAGCTACCATTTAGTTTTCGCTTGGCGCTCTCGCATTTTCCAGCCAGATTGTTATTTTTTATTTTTCGCGTGTTCTTTTCTTCGCAGCTTTACTGCACACTGGCGCACAAGCAGTGTCGAGTCGGGGCCACTACGACGCGCCGACGGCCGGGTGGTTGGCCGGGTGGTTGGCCCGGGTGGTTGGCCGGGGTGGTTCGTTCGATCCGGGTCGCAGCTGGTCATCGGGGCACGTCATCTGCCGCGATGGGCGGCAATGAGGCTTCGACGCAGTCGGGGAGATGAACGCAGAACAGGAAGCTGGCCACCAACCAAATGTCCCGTGCTGTGTAGCTTTGTATGCCTTTGGGAGGACACTCACCCCACGGTTGAATCGGATCATTTCGCTCATAAGATAAACTACTAGTTTAGGATCCTAAATAACGAGATCTAATGACGGAGGCCGGACCCGGTTCTCAGTAGAAATCACCAAGAAAGCTGGATGACCGATCAGTTTTTGATTTGTCTACCTTTTGGACTTTTGGAGGTCATACGTTCAGGTGCTACCATTGTTTTTTTTTCTTGTTTCTGGATCCTTTTAACCACGATTGTTTTATTGCAGTTTACTCGCGGACAAGCAAACCCAGGTTGTCGTAGCAAAGACGCTACGAAGCCATCCAAACGTGACGGTTTTAAAGTCAAATTACTCTCCTCATTTTGGTTCCATACAGGGCAGCAGGATGGGTCGTAACAATACGACCAGTTCAGCCTTCAGGCAAACATTGACCTCTATGTACTCTCACTATGGTCACCACCCGTCACCAATATAATTTACATTAGTGCAATCGATTTGCCAATTTATATCAAGAAGGCGTGCTGTGACCTGTTCGAATACCACCAATTAAAGCAAAATTGTTGTGGAAAGGCATCGAACACCAAGTGGATATAATCGAATAATTCGCTTACATCCCAGGCTTAGGACAAGAGACGTAGACATCTTGCCTGCTTTTGGAGTGTGATTTTGACCAAACATAATGGTGTTATCAAGTTGTGATGTGTGCAATGGCAAACATGTCACTACCGAGACCTACACTGGTGTATCATCTCCTACCCATGTGGGGAAAAATCTGCAGTGGGTCAACCATCGTTACTCGGCTGGCTAGGCAATTGACACTTCTCCGGGTTAACACAGGCGCCCCTATAACGGGTGTGGAAGCACGAAGGTGTTTTCTGGGTTTCACGTAGTCCCCATCGTCCATTCCTCTCTTCCCCTTTTGGTATCCATCTTGTGCAAGCGTTCCTTTGTATGTCTTTCATCCACCCCTATAATAACAACCCCTCTCGTGTCATGAGGGCTGTTGCGCCACCTCTGCCCGTCCCCCGTGGTTGACGGAGTTCTGGAGTCTGAGGTCCCCGTCGCTCGGTGCTAGTTGTGGCGGGGAAGCAACACGTCTCTTTGGTCCCGATTTCCAGGAGGGACGGTCAGGTCCGTATGCAAAACTGAGTGCTTTGTCTAAGGTAATCGGCTATGACAACCGGCCACAGAAATACCCACAGATTAGTGCACCGGTAAGGAGAGCATGCGCACAATCCCGTATTATCACTGGTGCCTTTCGCACTTGACTGATTGCCAGTCTCTTGGTGGAGGCCAACGACATATGCCTGTCTCTCTATGGGTCGGGAACTACTCGGCATGCGCTGTGCTTGTAAATTGCGTCAGTTCCTCAATCGCCCAACGTACCGTTCAATGTTTTCGAGAAGTATTCTGGCTATGTTCAGAAGAACAAGGCCTTAGACTGTTAGCTCTGCTCCCTTCCGTACCATGATGCATGTTTTGTTCAGGGACAGCGATATAAGATTACGCGGAGTGGTGCACATCGGATCGATGAATATCCCACCCTGGATACCGACTTCACGAGCTATTTATGTCTCACTGTCATGTTTCAAAGAGTGCGGAGTCGTTCCCGTGGAATGTAGATCAAGAACACTGTAGATGATATCATCCTACCCCAATTTTGCAGACATCGACATCGACTGATCCAAGACAGTCTGGTATTAGATGTGCGTTTGTAATGAGTACAGCTGTCATGGCGTTCTCCTTCCCGGTATATGTGTATACCTCTGTGGCCAGTTGTCATAACCGGTTGCACTAGACAAAGCAATTAGTTGCATAGTGATATGATGGCATGATGCGCATCATTTACACCGATTTACTTACGCCTTGAGTTGCATTTTACCCATCGAACACAGATACACAAGATGGTTTACGTAGGAGTGCCTCTCTGACCTGTGCTGGGAACGCCGTTGTCCCGTGTTGGATTCTGAGCTACGTGGGAATCTGCGGAAGCGAGGCCCCTGATGGTACAGCGAAACAAGGTCCACGGGCTCCGTGCACACGTTCCCTCCTGCTTTCTGCTAGGGACTCGCAGATGTGAAATAAGTTATTTTCAAGAAATGGCAACCACGCTGGAAGTCCTTAAAAAGTAATAAATAGACAGCTGTGAAGCCCTGAATTGGTGAGTGGACTTCATCTTCACGTCACTTTAGACGCACCTTTGTCTCGCTTCGGGAAGTATTGGAGATGTGTCTGACATTGTTCGCTCGAGACAGCTTTTCAAATTCACCTTCAAAGTTAAATTTTCAATGATCTACAACCGTCACTGCATACTGATACATGAGTGGCTAGTACCGGTTTTATCATAGGAAAGATCCGGCATCGTCCCTTATAACTCGCTGTCTAAACTGATGTTCACTCGCTTCCAAGTCCAAATGACAGGGTTATTGGTGCTATATGACCTATGCAGTCGATGAGGCCCTAAACTATGGTAGCTAATTATGTTTTTTAAACATACTGGAGGTACGAACTGGATTCACCATTCTGCTTTCACATTAGGTATATCCATAAACGTAGCATCGACAGCTTAGCTGATTATAATACGCAAAAGAGTAGCAGGTGGCCCTGAATCTGCAGTTATGGGCACATTTCCTGGCAAATTGTCTATTGCATCAAATGGGAAAATTAAGCTGGTAATTTGGATTCAACTGAGAAGGTGGACTACAGAAAAACGCCTGACTTATTTCCCCCTGCAATCTAATCAGGATTCATCCGACTCCTAAACTTGGCGATCCCAAGCATCGTGGCATCAATCTTCGGGTAATGTGACAGGCGAATTAGCCATCTCCGCGTGTACATCCCACAAGCCAACACACTAACAGTCTGAGTAAGCTCTTCTCGGGAGGGACGTAGTGCAGCAGCCGCTACCTGTTCTCTCTGCAGTATGGGGTGCACGCTGCTCTGTGGCCAGCTGCGGGCCGGCGTCCAGGCCGAGACGAATAAAACGGCCTGGTGCGGCGGCCGTTTAGCATATAAATGAAATACGCGCCGGCAAACATTCGCTGCGGGTGACCACCCGGTCCATTCGGCTGAATGGGTCACCTTCTGGCTCATCGGGACCACAGAGTCCACACCTGGGTCTCGGGTGTGGGACCCATGGTCATGCGCGAGAGATTCACTGAGGGACCAGCTGGTCCACTGGACCCATACACGGCTCGTCTGGGCCACAGAGTCCACACCTGTGCCCCGGACCCCGCACCGAGGGCCCACTGTGGGGTCACATTGTCCACTGGATCTACATGGGACTCATTCCTCAGCCCTATGTCAATAATCTACTGTTGGACCTCGTGATTCATTGGACTCACACAATACTCTCTGGGTCACACCTGAATCCCAGGTCCCACGCCTGTGGAACCATCTGGCCCATTAGATCCACACTGTATCTGTGGTACGTCCGCACCTTGGTTCCAGGTTCCACGCCAAAGGTCCACTATGGTACCACATGGTCCACTGGACCACCATGGGGCTCATCTGGGTCAGAGTCCACACCTGGGCCCAGATCCAATGCCGGAGGTCCACTGTGGGACCACATGATTCACTGAATCCTCACGGTCCATGCGTGGGCCAGTGGCCACACGCCAGCGGTCCGCTGTGGGACCAAGTGGCTCACCGGCCTCAAGCAGGAATCATCCTTAGGGTCAATGCCAGGAATCCACTGTGGGACGACCTAATTGCTGGACCCAAACAAGGCTCATCTGGGTTACAGAGTCCACACCTGGACACTAGATCCAATATTACGCAGTAGGGTCGACGAAGAGACTACCTATTCCACACGAGGTTCGCACACTTGAGATGATATAGAAAATTCGCTAACGAAGTTAACGGGTAGCACGATTTGAAGAGCTCATGAGATCATTAAGTTCAATTTACGTTTCTTAGAAGCCGTGCGTGTTCAGTTTCACAGCATCGACTCGGATTTACAGATTAGCTTCACAAGCGATTAGCACATTCTACGCTAACGGTGGGAAATACTGAAAATGGTGGAACAGAAACTGGGACCGGCCAGTCATTCCGACCTGGCCCGGTTGGGCCAGGTCACAATGAACTCAAGTCCCGTCAACAGATCGGCATTATGTATTTCTAAGCGGTAATTGGAAAGGAATTTAGCTGTCGAATAAAAAAGCACTTGGGACGAGACCGATTGTCGAGTGCAGAGTATTTTTTAGAGCGAGACGGCGAAATTCCTTCTCCAGCATAAGTTTAGTAAGCAGGTCCAGGCTCCCGCAGCTAGAGATCCTCCCCTTTGGCGCAAGGATCCTTCTTAACGATCCAGGGCCAACACTGTCAGGCCGGAAGCTCTTTCAAAAGCTTAGTGTCCCTTCATCAGGCCAGTGGTCTTGTACGGCTTGGGCCCCATCCGTCGGTCAAAGTGCCCTTTCTGACGGCTGGGATCCTATGCGGTAACTAGTTCCTTCTGAGCCTCCTTTCAGAGTTCATCCTTGACGATCCAGGACATTTCCCGGGAAGCAGCAACCCTCTTTTATTACGTTCTGACCCTCCAGCAGGTCAGGGGCACTTCCTTCGGCGTGGGCCTCGCCAGCATTTCAGGGGCCCTTCATTTTTGCTCGGGCCTTATCCGTTCTGCATCGATGTTATTCAAGCCCTGCTCTTCATGTTGGCCAAGCCAATGGCCCTCAACATCTTCCCGAAGGTATTGTCCGTCGATTTTTGGTCATCTTTATCGGCCTGAGAACCTTTCCGTCCAACAGGGCCCCTTTCGTAGGCCCAGGGACCATTCACTTCGGCCCTTGCGCGCCCTCCGCACTGACGCCTTGAGGGCGCTCTCCGACCCTCCAGGGGAGGCATGCTTCCCCCTGACTACGACATTATTTTTAATGCAGCAATTATTGTTTGGCCATTAGCGGTGCAGTAGTGACAAATTGTGGAAGGAACTAGTGTGTCTTGGAGTCAAAATGTCCAGCAAGCAAGCAGTGGTCTGTCAATCGATGTCCTACCCGAACATGAATGGTTTTCAATCATGCAAACCTGTTATATGGATAAAACATGTTCCGATGCTCGTAAGTTGCACGTATATTTACGTCATGTACTTTATAAAAATGAGCTTACAATTGGGCCACACTTCCTCGCTTTGGCTACTAGTTAGCATGCTAACTAAAAACATTGCCGAGCATAGGGTGGGGGAGGGGATGCAGGGGAGGCACTGGAGGCACTGGAGGCATGTGCCCCCATGGAAATTAGTGCCCCTCCTGAAAAATTCGGGTGCACTTCCCCGACTTTTTCAGCCAGAGGTTCCCTTCTGAGGGAGAAGGTGTCCTTTCATTGTGCTCGAGTACACCCTTCAATTTTTTTTTTTAAAGCTAGATGTTCCCTTTCGGAAACAAGGTTTCGGTGTGCTCAAGTGCATCCCCTTGATTTTTTTCTTCAGCCAGAGGTGTCCCACCAAGACAATGCCTGGATCCGCCCATGGACGAGCATGTTTGTATTCCGCACTTGTTGCATCGAATGGCCTGAGAAAGAAGAAGAGGTCGATCGAAGACTGCTCACTACCCACCCGCTCGTCGGACATATTTAAGCAAATATTGAATGGCGATAGTAGAAATTGAATGCAGCTAAGTATGGTGATGGGTGCTTCTTTGTCAGTAATTTATTGGCTGCATGGTGTTGTTTCATGGCTGTTTTTGTTTTCCATGCATTTACAGTTTATTTTTACTCGAGTATCATCTTCGGCAGCGTAGAGTTAACACCATATCCCCTGACCAGAAAAGAGTGCAGTGCGAAGACTAAAACGCGTAACCACCGGTTGTAAAGCAGGCACTCGGATAATAGAATATGGACTGCATGGGTGGTGTGAAGTTTAAAGAACACAAAATATGCATTCAGTTTTGAATTGTGCATCCAATAGTTGAATGATCAAAATATTGCTTGTAGCGTGCAGTGCGCTACAGATTAGCCAAATATAAAGGAATCAAACTTTGTCCACTGCAACAATTTTGGTGGGTTATTTGGATTACGAAGACAAACATCAAAAATCAAGGTTTACATTTCAAGAGGTGCATGGATTTTTCCCATCAGGTGTCAATGTTGCTAAAGTGAAATAATGGTTTTATGAGGAAGCGCTTTTTTTTGCCTTTCATTGTCGTTCAACACATTTCGAACACAGTTGTACATTCCGTATACAACTATGAGCGCTACATGACCAATGTAGTCGATGCGGCCTAAAGCCCTAATAACTAACTAATCCCGTATACAACTATGCACAAGACAGGATTGCATTGAAACATCAGACACAATGTGCTACAATGCTACTATAATATCATGAATTAGATATTACATCCTTGCTCCAGCCTTCTTCTACTGTTCGATATTTGGTGAAGCCAAGGGAACTTTCCTTTTTGCTTTATTGTAGTTGCAAGTTCTACTTTTGAAAGCTGCATACAATCTTGGATAAGTTTGAGTGAACCAATATCACCGATACGCTATCTGCTCTATTCAGCAATTAGCGTGCCAGATCGCTTGAAAACATTTATAGATTCATAATGGAATTGTTCGTTGCGCATGGCAAACTTCATAGCTGGAGTGTAATAAGCCTCACAAGCTGTATGATGATCATTTTTAGATTTGATGTCATGTTTGTCTTGATTAAAAACAATAAAGTCAACTGACAGACCTGCTGAAAGACCGGCTTGTATTTCAAAGGCGGGTCAAAAAGCCCAGCGTTCCTGATCGGGCTTTTGGTTCTTACATTTGCTTACTCTACGCCCAAGCGGCACACGGGATCCAACAACGGAACCATCGATGGAGGAAACAGCAGCGGAACTTGTGTTGGGAAAATGTATTCACCTTGGAGATCCACGTACATTCCCAGCTGGAAGACGTACATGTCCACGGTTTATGGTGCATGCCCCGCTTTTCTCCGTCCAATAATTTCAACGGATAATGACATGAAATCAAAAGCTACATAGTTTAAATGGAAATATAGTGCAGCAACGAACATGAAATGTGATTAAAAATAATCATTCGTGTTCTGTGTGTCAGCATTAAGGATCCACCTGACAGCCCTCACCGCATCCAGCAAATACGTCATCTTCCACGTCAAGTCTGACAATACTGGTGTGCATCCCTCCAGCCCCAAAAATAGTGAAGCTCCGCTTCTTTCAGGCAGGTGTAGCTAGTGCCGAAGCTCGCATCAGTTGCCGGTGGTCCCTAAAGTTGATGCGTTGATTCGGAGGCACTGTAGTTCATGTCAATATTATGTACACAGGTTAGATCGTATGGCACAGTTGGAATGACGAGAGGGTACCATTGATAATCGATACCATCTGGAAGGTACTCAGCCATAGGAATGGTCGAAGCGCCCTTAAACTAAAATAACTAACAGCCAAAGGAACGCAAACTGCCGTAGGAGCCAACCAGGTCGGCATCGCAACTGGCCATCCTGCCTATTTCCAGCAGGCTTCCCATTCCTCCCGTGGCAGAACGGGAGGCGGGGAAAACAAGTGCGCCCTCGCAATAACCTACAGCACTAAACTCACAAACAACAAAATACCTTTGGCGGCGGCAGCCACGTCCGCCCTGAAGAAGATGGCCGCGGCGGCGGCCAACAAGCCACAACGTCTCCCAACGGCCGAGTTATCTCACCAGCCCACAATTGCGCATACGCAATCCAGACTCAAACACCGTGCCCACGAAGTGTGGAAAATGACGTGGAAATCGGCGCCGAAGCGAGGAGTGTCAACCCGAAAACCACCGGAAGAGGGCGCGGTGCTTTCCCACAAGCCGTGCTATCCTACAACTCATCAACGACATCAACGGCTACGAGTCACTGGTCATCGGGCGTCAGCGAGACCATGCTCAGCACGCCGCCCGGAGCACCCTGGGCTATGCACCCGAGTACAGCCAGCTTCATTGCTGACCTGCTCGAAACAAGACGGACGGACGGACAAGCGACACGACCTCCCAGGTGGCACTGACCTCTCTGCCGCCAGCTGACAGCACCATCTGGACCACCAGAGGAGACGGAGGAGCGTGCATAAGATACCTCACACAGTTGCACCACGAATGCCTCTCACAGGAGTTCATGGCCACCCCTGCCGCCGTCCGCAGCAGTCGCGCGCCGAACGGGTCGCGCTGAGAGAAGCCCTGGAGGCTGTGAGCAGCTCTCCCGCCCAGGAGCCGCGGACAACTCCGAGCGACTCGGATCTGCACCGACCCGAGGTCGGGCCTTCAGTTGTTTAGCTCGCGAATGCTCGCGCAGACAATAACGTGTCCCTCGGAAGTGCGGAGGCTACTCCGCAAGGTGTTAGACCGTGCCCGTGTGAAGACCAGCACCCTCCAGGAGGTGCCCGGCCATATGCACATGACAGCTGATGCTCCGCTGAATGACCTGCTACGCCGTTGTCTTTGCCGGTACAAGGCCACAGACGACAAGGTTGCAGGGGGACGTTGGCAGTGATCAGGCGTCACTTATGGTGCCTGAGGCCTCAGACCGTCATCTTCGCCGGTACAAGGGCACGGACCGCGGAGTTGCAGGGGGACACTGAGAGTGAACGGGTGTCATTGGTGGTGCCTGAGGTCAGACAGTCATCTCCTCCGTTTGCAGTAATATAATGGAGGACGTGCAAACGGTGGAGTGCATGCTCGGGGTTCTATGAAACGCCGAGTGCCGGCAAGATAACTCACCCGCCGACCAGCAGAGCGGCCGGAGGTATGGTCAGGACCAGGTCTCTCTTGACCTCTTCTCACACGTTGATCAACAGAGCGGCGAGGGGTGTGGCCAGGACCATGTCCCACCCGACTTATCTTCGCACACTGAGTAACAGAGCGGGTAGGTGTGTGGCCAGAACCAGGTCTCACTTGACATCTCACACGCTGGTCAACAGTGTGATCAGGGATATGTTCAGAGTCATGTCCCACTTGACATCTCCCCACACGCCGACCAACAGAGTAGTCAGGAGTGTGATTAAGACCGTAACTTGATACCTCTCATCCACTTGTGCCGTCGTTGCGCGCACCACGACATCGGGTCACGAGTCGCTAAGAGATGGGAGCATGCCACAGTAGGGGATCTTACAGTAGACTTTAGCTGGAAGGGCATGCCAGGAACTGGTAGTAGGATTTGGCACAATAGAGTTGGCAGAGTAGCGGCACTATGAGGCCGAACGGCCAGACCCAAACGAACTGCGCATTCGACGCCAGCACCCAATGTGTTTTGCTGGTTTGCCTTCAAGGGAGAGGAAGGGAGAAGTGGACCCTCCGTCTATGAGGCTACAGCAGATCCGCGGTGAGGATCTTGTATGACATCCCCATCCTAGGGGAGTCGATCATCATACGATAAATGAGTAAATAGTGACACGCCGACTAGCGCAGCGTTTGCAGATTGCATCCTTTGTATTGTGATTCAGGTGATCAATACTTGAACAGGGTGTGTCTCCCAATACACATCAGGATTCTCGACCTGTGCCAGGCGCTTAACTTACTTGATGCGTTTTTCAATCTCGTCAAGCCTATCAGTTCACAGGTGAGCGATGACAAAACTATGGGGATGTGGTGTCGATCAACGAAACGCAGGGTGCCTAGCGTTAAAATAAAACGTAAAAATCATAGGTCTTCGAACATGTTTCGGTGATATGCTTCAAGAGAAACGGATTGGCACCATGTTGAATGCAATCTAATACCATTTTGGGGTTGCTCATGGAGCCTGAAAATTGCATGCTTGGGAAAATTTGAGAAGATGCATCTCGTACTGAAGAACGATCAGTCCTTGAAGTGACATATTTTATGCACCCACAACGAGAGAAAACATTTGCAACTTAAATCAACCAGATGTGATGAGAATCCTGGCATATGTATACGAAACTCAAGTCTCAATATGGGGTGCTTCAAAGCACATTGTGATGTAATTGGCAGAATACATCGTAGCGAATATATTTAGTCCGAAACCTTCGGAATTCCCTACTGAGATATGCGTCATCAAAATATTTTATGCTCTGTATAATTATTCGGTATTTGCGATCACTTATTCATCAGTGGTTCATACGTCATCTGACCTCCGTCTTCGCAAGTGAAGTTTCTTGAAGTTACCAACTTTTCGTATATGCCCCTCTATGACCAGTCTCATCGTCTTGTTCCAGCTGATTGCTGAACGTCAGTAGCTTCGTGCAATAGAAGACCTAACAATGGATGCACTGAAGTCGAACGTCATGCGAACTGGATGTCGAAGGCTTGTGGCACAAATGAGTGTATAAAAATCGATGACGTAATGATACGCATATTCGATACTTGGGGGCTGAACAAAATTGAAACAAACTGAATGAATTACCGAAGAAGTGGTGATAATCGATGCGTCCATTGTGTTGTGTTTTCGGTCCATTGGCACCGTCCACACTGGCACGGCGGAGTGGTAGCGAGAGGCGTGTGTGGCGAACACCCGTCCGCCAGGGCGCACCAGGCACCTTTACCCTCACAGACGGCCGGAGTCTTCAGCCGCGGGAAGGATTGCGATTCCACACAGCGACCGATCCCGTGGGCTGAACGACACGAGTCAGAACGTGGGGAACCACAGCACTCTGCTGACGGCCAAAACGTCTGAGACGCCGCACTCCGAATTTGATCCATTACACTCTGCGTCTCTCGCTGAATCTCCCAGGGCAGTTTCACTCTGACACGTCGAGCCCATCTGCACTTCTGCACACTTCTGCACGTTTGCAGTGAACCCGTCTCCGAGTCCCCTATGCTTCTATACATAGTCGATTACATGATCACAAATTTGGCATGTGGTCACAGAGGGGACTTACTCGTGAATATGTATGTAAATCAGATCATCTTTTCTCGGGGCAATGGTGCGAGGGCAATTTGCTTTTTTTTAATTAAATGACGAAGCTAAAGTGTAGCATCATGCCTGTTCACGCATTCTACAACCAACGACATTATTTAGTAAAACATCACGGGCTGGAAAATGTGTGAGAAGGGTCACCTTCATGGAGGGAAAATGGCGCATTTATAAAAAATAATGAGAACTTGGATGCAAGGTAACGAGATGCGACTTGATAGGGAATATATTGCTGAGTTAGGAATTCCCACCCAGTTCACGTGCTAAGCAATGGCATGTTGCAACCTACCGCTCTTTCTCACGTGGCCACTGCACATCACGTCATATCTCGCGTGATCACCTGTGTGGTCATTCACGGTCGTAATCATGGCTATTCCAATGGGGGAGGATAGACGATCTATAAAAATTGGCATAAGTATAATGTTCGCTGTCTGATGCGCTTTGTGATAAGAGGTTCTGCGGAGGAGCAAGAAGTCGTCATACACCTCTAAAGAGTAGGGGAGACCGAGCCTAGCTGATACACGGTTTGGTTGATGAAACGTTTACTCCAAAAGTATGAAGCCGGTTGCCATGGCTACTACGCATATTGCTACTGACACCCTTTATCACGACAAAACCAAACCCAAGTCTTTTCGACGCGTAGCTGCAGAAAGATCGCTGTTGCACATTTTTGTAGCGTAAGTAAAGCTTCAACATCTGTGCCTCGTCCATGATAAATAATTTAATTCTCACATGCTAACTTTTTATGTGCCACTTTTAGCATAATCAGCCGGTGTCAACGTTGTGTGGGCTGCTAATTACTTAAAATACCCACCTAATTTCCTAGTTGCATTCATGTGAATGCTAATACTGTTGTAATATGATTGTATTAACATTTTTATGGAAATTTTTCACTAGACGAAAAGGGGAACGAACGAAAAGGTGCACCTACGGAATGAACGTTTGCGCCTTCCATAAATGCCACAAACCATGAGCTATGGTCAGCTCGGACTGAAACCAGCATTATTATTGTAACCGTTAAATATTGATCTTTCGTATGGCGTAGGCTAATGAATCATATAGATAACATTTTATTCAGCTTACATCAGCTTACTCCATCATTAGTCTCAACCCCTATACCTGGGCAATGTTATGAACTGATAGCTGCGCAATGTTTTCCTATTGTAAAAAGCCCAGTGGATGTGACGAAAAAAATATTAATCAGGAATGCTACTAGAAGATTCGGACATGGCTTAGGTGTATGGCTATCTCTTTGCTACCCTTCCAAAGTGTTAATATATTTTCAAGCTTCAGCAAAATTGTATCAATCATCAACTGACACGGTCCCCCCCCTCCCGCCCCCTACCTCCATACCTGTATCGCCATCCTGTCCGGACGTCACGAGCAGAGAACGCCGATGACACGCATCACATCAGCGACCGACCAGCTCCTCCAACCCTAATGGACGGTCTGCACTGCGCTGTGACAGAGGTGGTGATCTGTACGGCGCTGTGACAGAGGTGGCGATCTGTACGGCGCTGTGACAGGTGGTGGCGATCTATATGGCGCTGTGACAAAGGTGGCCATTTGTATTGCGCTGTGATAGTGGTGGCGATCTATACGGCGCTGTGACAAAGGTGGCGATTTGTATTGCGCTGTGATAGTGGTGGCGATCTGTACGGCGCTGTGACAAAGGTGACGATTTGTATTGCGCTGTGATAGTGGTGGCGATCTGTACGGCGCTGTGACAAAGGTGGCGATTATTTACTGCGGGATGTACAATGCGCAAAACCAGCGACTACCGATCTGGTAACGTGGTAAAAGTGTCGTGAGATACAAGTGGAACTGAGTTCGTTCAATGACGCCTAGCGTTTTACATTCTGACCTATTTTCTTACTCTTATCCTATCACAGGCTCGTGACGGTGAGGTGGCGACTTCTTGCATGCCTGTTGTTCTCGAGCCCAAGACAGAATGAGACAAGGTTTCTATAGCTGTCGTACCAGCTGGTGGCTTTACAGATTAACCAGTTGATCAACGACCATCTGAATTGTACCGTGGCTCCTGCGCCCGGCAGCGCTGTGGACTGCCAATTCGGCAGGCCATGCATGCACGTGAGATGTATCTCAGCCGACGGTCATCAGGCGGTACCACCGGCTGCGGCACCACACGTCATCTCCGCACCTGACCCCACCAACGTGCTCAGTTGGTTAACGGACGCCATTGCCGGTGGCCTGCACCTCGCTCGCGATAGATAACTATAGTTTACCCGGCCCTTGATTAGCGATTGCACGCGAGTTCGCCGGTTTGCACGAGCTCGGCCTCCGTCGCCGACTGCGGCCGTATATCTGGCGATGAGATCACTATCCAGATCACGTCATTGTCGATGGGACGCACCCCGCCGTAATTATCACACCTTCGGAGATCACGCCCCTTCGGGCATCACGACGGATGTGATTACTCCGGCTGCAGACCCGGCGAGTGTGAGAAGGCACGGACGCAGTCCGCTAATACTTGTTGCATTGTAAACATTGTTGGAGCATGTCACTTAATGAACAGAACCCAGAAACAACGTCTGACCGTTTCCCCCGAAAGGGTCAGACGTTGCGTTTCTGGACATATGTTTCGGCAATCTTCGTTCGTCTTTCTAGTGGTGTTATGTTTATGGACATGCATCATTGCGAATTATGACACGCCTACGTCTGGTGATGGTTTCGGGGGAACGAGGGGTCGCGCACTCGCTAGCGTTTCCGAACGTAGAGCGCCAGCGAAATGAAACAAACACAAGCGTGCTGAACGTGATGAGATCTTGCGATTGGCCTCCTGTGCTTGTACTTCGGCTCATTGGTTGACCTCCTCCGTGAGCATGAATATAGGTCTTTTTTGGCAGAAGTCGATAATTTCCTCCTTTGCCTGTTCCCTGAGTAACACCAACAGCCAATACTCGCTGGCAATGCTCAGCATCCGGGGTGTTTTTTTTTGGTGTGTGGGGGGGGGGGGGGAAGTGCCTCTCAATGTTGGTGGTCCCAATAGTTTCACCTTTTAAACTGGGACCATATGGAGTGTAGCCTTCCAATCCATCTGCCCCCCCCCTTGAACTTCATGTATTGTGTCCCTCCCCAAGTAAGGCTGAAAAATCAACGCTCGTGCTCCCCCGCACACCAAGCTACTGTTCAGCTTCCTGATGAACCAGTTGGGACAGCACACAGTACACACCAGCAATGACTCAATTCTGTCATTTATTTTCTTCAGGTAGCTTCCTTCAAACGGGGTAAAGTCCGCTTGCTGTCGTCAATCATCTTGAGTGATTGCCTGGTCCGATCTCCAAAAGTACGACACTCTCAGGAACAACTCCAGGTGTGACCGCTCCAACTCTCCCACTTGGTTGCGGCTTTACGACGCACTCAGCAGCTGAGGCCATATGGCGTTGCCTTCCTCTTGCCCGGCGGGAGAGGCGGGCACGGCGGTGAATTGATGCTCGTACCTCTGGCACGCCAGACGCTCGGCTTAACTAGCAAACTACTGACGTCCGCTGACCCCTATTGCCAGCCGGGCCTGTGACCCCGACGGGTCGGATCGTGTTTCGCCCGCGGCGGGCACTGGTCACTGGACGGTCAGTGGTGCGAATGGCGTGGCGGCCGGCCGCGCCCGGTGAATAGTTTCAGTGTTGTAGTTTTTTTTCGTGCCACTAGTGTTACAGTAGTGATATTATGCGGTATGACGATTCCGGCTTTCTTGAAGCCGATGTGGACCCTGCCTCACACAGCGGTGAAGGCAGAACGCGTCAGCTGTCTATGCGAGAGGCGATCCGCGGACTCTACGACAGGGGTCGAACCAGGACCTCGGGATCAGCCCGACACAGGTAGGCTGATCTCACATCGACTGGCAACTTCCCGGTTCGGAGTTAGCCCGCCACAGGTAGGCTCATCTCACTTCAACTGGTAACCTCACAGCTCGGAATTAGCCCACCACAGGTAGGCTGATCTCACTTCAACTGGTAACCTCACAACTCGGAATTAGCCCGCCACAGGTAGGCTGATCTCACTTGAACTGGTAACCTCACAGCTCGGGATTAGCCCGCCACAGGTAGGATGATCTCACTTCAACTGGTAACCTCACAACTCTGAATCGGCCCGCCACAGGTAGGCTGATCTCACTTGAACTGGTAACCTCACAGCTCGGGATTAGCTCGCCACAGGTAGGATGATCTCACCTCAACTGGTAACCTCACAACTCGGAATTGGCCCGCCAGAAGCCGGGAGCAAAAAGCCTCGGTAAAACCAGCTTGAGATGGACTGATCTTACGTAAACGGGCGACCTTACAGGTCGGTACAAAAGGCGGTTTGCAGCGGGAATGTGCGCTCCCTTCTAGTCGCTTTAGATCCTTCCAAACCATTTTTTGCTTGAATTGAAACATTAAAAAAAAAACACTAAAGATTATGGCACATATCGTTGATATTCAGAAGAATTGGTCTATATCATGGTTTGTATCTTTTTCATTGACAAAAATTATTGTTTGATGGTGGAAAGAAGACAGTATTAGACGGAGGTTCTTTAGTATAATTTTAATACCCCATTTCATATCCTGTAAACCAATACCACAATATGCGAATTAGTCTTTACACGAGCGTCCAACACGTGAGCTGTGTCGTGAATATTCCTCATTTGTGGGATGTGAGCATGTCGGAAGTGTCAGGTATGGATGTATAAACTTGGTTGTCATCGATTGAAAAACGTTTGTTGTGATTTGATCTACTCTTGCTCAGAAAATTGACTTATTACCGTAGCCTTCGCTAATTTAACCTTAGCGCCAATTTGTCATCTGGCAGTCATACGTCTGCTGCTAGATACCGTAGAGCTGAATGCAGTCTGGAGAAAAACAAATAAGCGTTTTGTTATTTGCTAATGATCGTAAGTTTAATTATATTTATTTGAGCAGCATCAATAGTTAAAACTGTTTCGTAATTGAAACTGTCATGGGATTATAAATCATTGATCGCTTCTAATTTATGTGGATCATTAGTCGGTTTTACAGCAGTAATTTGCTCTCCCGCCTAGTCGATTGTAATTCTTCCAAGTGAATCCTTGCTTCAGCTAAACATTCCAGACATGAACTAAGAAAATTAATCAGAGAACTTTTAAGAACGTCGGTGTACGAACGTCCTACTCGTTGGGTGTGTTGTGAATATTTACTATTTATGCGGTGTGAGCATGTCAGGGGTGTCAGGTATGGAACTGAAAACTTGGTTTACATCGATTAAGTATGCTTTTGCTATCATTTCCTCTACCATTGCTCAGGAAGTTGGCTTATAACCTCATCATTCGCTAATTTAACCACAGCGCCAATTTGTCATCTGGGAGTCATTCATTGGCTGCCACATTCTGTAGAGCTGGGGACGAGTAGCCTAGGGGTGAGTTGCTCGTCTCACAATCGAAAGTTGTGAGTTCGAGTCTCGCCTGTCGCTACTCTTCGCCCGCGACCAATCGTCGTAAGAGATTGGCGACGCCACATGACTCAACGGTCGATGTGTCGCAAAACCAATAACCAACCAACATTCTTTAGAGCTGTGTGCAGTCTCCACGTAAATCAGAAAGCATATTACAATTTGCTGAGGTTCGTAAATTTAATTCTACTTATATTCCGCAGCGTCAATATTCAAACGAATTTTGCTCTTAAAACTGTTGTGAGAATTCGATTCTGTGGTCGCTTTTAATTTACACAGATCATTATGCCGGGTCTTCTCCCTCTATCTTGTTCTTCAGACCACGTGATCTGGGAACAAATTTCCGCTGTAAAACCGACTATTTTGTCACGTCTACGAGCTTTCTCCTGTTTCTGAGCCCACATGACCTTGGAGCAGAAAGCCGCTGGAAAACCACCTAAAGAGGGACCTGCCTGACTGCTACTGGTCTCTTTGGGGACTATATACTTCCATAATTACTAAATGGTTTCAACACATGATTTTTTTATGAAAACAAGTAAAAACGACTGCTTTCACGTGCATTTGAGTCAAACATTATCTCATGTCACCTTGAAGGAATTTAGGGAATGTCACGCTATGTGGCCATTTCCTTAATATTAACCTTAGTTTCTTGTAGAGCACATCGATAATTGGCCAAAACCGAAAATGGACTAACGTTACATCACTGAGCTAGTGGTCATTTAGTACCATCGGCTACAAGGATACCGACTTGCGTGATGTCATAAGACTCTTGCCTGACAATTCGGCCCAACATGTATACGGTGTCTCGATAGGATATGCAAGAATTCTTGTCAGTCAGCTGGGCCGTTTTGGACCTATGTAGAAAATGTATGCATTTTGAATAAATCATGAGGTAAGGAAAAGAGGCGGCAATGTCAAAATCACAGATGTTGATTTGCCAAGGTGAATGCCCTAAAACGATCAATCGGACTACATATTCTGATTCTGAAGATAAATAGGCATCACGTAGGCACCAAGGGTTGTACAAATCCTTGTAATTGCGAATCGGCCACATAAGTACGCATCCCACTGACCCATGATGCCTGACCCACAATGTCCTGATCTCTGGCATGCCTGATCCATGCTCCCCAAGTCATCACGTCCCCGATCTTGAGGGAGAAATCACCATCAGTCAGCATGCCTACTGATATGATGCTGGCCGGAGGAGGGCCTCAATGAGGCAGGACGGGCACAGGCGGCACGTTCGTATTTCTGCCGCTGGGTGGCAGCAGAGTCGGCAACTACCAGTCGTCTGTCGGCCGCACTGTAGAGGATCTGTGAGGTAGGAACACTGTCAGACCACTGTCAGCCCACTGCCAGGCCACTGTCAGTCCTCTGTCGGACCACTGCCCACTGTCAGACCACTGTCAGTCCGCTGTCGGACCACTGCCCACTGTCAGACCACTGTCAGCCCACTGTCAGCCCACTGTCAGCCCACTGTCAGCCCACTGTCAGTCCGCTGTCGGACCACTGCCACTGTCAGACCACTGTCAGCCCACTGCCAGGCCACTGTCAGTCCGCTGTCGGACCACTGCCCACTGTCAGACCACTGTCAGTCCGCTGTCGGACCACTGCCACTGTCAGACCACTGTCAGCCCACTGCCAGGCCACTGTCAGTCCGCTGTCGGACCACTGCCCACTGTCAGACCACTGTCAGACCACTGTCAGCCCACTGTCAGTCCGCTGTCTGACCACTGCCCACTGTCAGACCACTCTCAGCCCACTGTCAGACCACTGTCAGTCCGCCGTCGGACCACTGCCCACTGTCAGACCACTGTCAGCCCACTGCCAGGCCACTGTCAGTCCGCTGTCGGACCACTGCCCACTGTCAGACCACTGTCAGCCCACTGTCAGACCACTGTCAGTCCGCTGTCGGACCACTGCCCACTGTCAGACCACTGTCAGCCCACTGTCAGTCCGCTGTCGGACCACTGCCCACTGTCAGACCACTGTCAGCCCACTGTCAGCCCACTGTCAGCCCACTGTCAGCCCACTGTCAGTCCGCTGTCGGACCACTGCCACTGTCAGACCACTGTCAGCCCACTGCCAGGCCACTGTCAGTCCGCTGTCGGACCACTGCCCACTGTCAGACCACTGTCAGTCCGCTGTCGGACCACTGCCACTGTCAGACCACTGTCAGCCACTCCAGGCCACTGTCAGTCCGCTGTCGGACCACTGCCCACTGTCAGACCACTGTCAGACCACTGTCAGCCTACTGTCAGTCCGCTGTCGGACCACTGCCCACTGTCAGACCACTCTCAGCCCACTGTCAGACCACTGTCAGTCCGCCGTCGGACCACTGCCCACTGTCAGACCACTGTCAGCCCACTGCCAGGCCACTGTCAGTCCGCTGTCGGACCACTGCCCACTGTCAGACCACTGTCAGACCACTGTCAGCCCACTGTCAGTCCGCTGTCGGACCACTGCCCACTGTCAGACCACTCTCAGCCCACTGTCAGACCACTGTCAGTCCGCCGTCGGACCACTGCCCACTGTCAGACCACTGTCAGCCCACTGCCAGGCCACTGTCAGTCCGCTGTCGGACCACTGCCCACTGTCAGACCACTGTCAGCCCACTGTCAGACCACTGTCAGCCTACTGTCAGTCCGCTGTCGGACCACTGCCCACTGTCAGACCACTCTCAGCCCACTGTCAGACCACTGTCAGTCCACCGTCGGACCACTGCCCACTGTCAGACCACTGTCAGCCCACTGCCAGGCCACTGTCAGTCCGCTGTCGGACCACTGCCCACTGTCAGACCACTGTCAGACCACTGTCAGCCCACTGTCAGCCCACTGTCAGTCCGCTGTCGGACCACTGCCCACTGTCAGACCACTCTCAGCCCACTGTCAGACCACTGTCAGTCCGCCGTCGGACCACTGCCCACTGTCAGACCACTGTCAGCCCACTGCCAGGCCACTGTCAGTCCGCTGTCGGACCACTGCCCACTGTCAGACCACTGTCAGCCCACTGTCAGACCACTGTCAGTCCGCTGTCGGACCACTGCCCACTGTCAGACCACTGTCAGCCCACTGTCAGTCCGCTGTCGGACCACTGCCCACTGTCAGACCACTGTCAGCCCACTGTCAGCCCACTGTCAGCCCACTGTCAGCCCACTGTCAGTCCGCTGTCGGACCACTGCCACTGTCAGACCACTGTCAGCCCACTGTCAGGCCACTGTCAGTCCGCTGTCGGACCACTGCCCACTGTCAGACCACTGTCAGCCCACTGCCAGGCCACTGTCAGTCCGCTGTCGGACCACTGCCCACTGTCAGACCACTGTCAGACCACTGTCAGCCCACTGTCAGTCCGCTGTCGGACCACTGCCCACTGTCAGACCACTCTCAGCCCACTGTCAGACCACTGTCAGTCCGCTGTCGGACCACTGCCCACTGTCAGACCACTGTCAGCCCACTGCCAGGCCACTGTCAGTCCGCTGTCGGACCACTGCCCACTGTCAGACCACTGTCAGACCACTGTCAGCCCACTGTCAGTCCGCTGTCGGACCACTGCCCACTGTCAGACCACTCTCAGCCCACTGTCAGACCACTGTCAGTCCGCCGTCGGACCACTGCCCACTGTCAGACCACTGTCAGCCCACTGCCAGGCCACTGTCAGTCCGCTGTCGGACCACTGCCCACTGTCAGACCACTGTCAGCCCACTGTCAGCCCACTGTCAGTCCGCTGTCGGACCACTGCCCACTGTCAGACCACTGTCAGCCCACTGTCAGACCACTGTCAGTCCGCCGTCGGACCACTGCCCACTGTCAGACCACTGTCAGCCCACTGTCAGCCCACTGTCAGTCCGCTGTCGGACCACTGCCCACTGTCAGACCACTCTCAGCCCACTGTCAGACCACTGTCAGTCCGCCGTCGGACCACTGCCCACTGTCAGACCACTGTCAGCCCACTGCCAGGCCACTGTCAGTCCGCTGTCGGGCCACTGCCCACTGTCAGACCACTGTCAGCCCACTGTCAGACCACTCTCAGTCCGCTGTCGGACCACTGCCCACTGTCAGACCACTGTCAGCCCACTGTCAGCCCACTGTCAGTCCGCTGTCGGACCACTGCCCACTGTCAGACCACTGTCAGACCACTGTCAGACCACTGTCGGACCACTGTCGGCCGACAATGACCCGATGTCAGAGATCCGTTGTCGGATCACTGACATCGGGTCATTGTCGGCCCGGACAGAGGGAGTGGAACGAGGGGGGGGGGATAGCAAAGCGGCCATGTGGTCACCTTGTCTACCTCGATATCAGAACATGGGATATAGAAAGTAATCATGCCGCAATGCTTGTAATTACCAGGCTCGAATCTAGCACAGTAGATCTTTGTAGGAAGATATTTCAGGTCACCATTGAATAAAGCACCACGGTTCCATTTATCAGGTTATTTGGGCAATATGAACTATATGGAGGGCCAATCCACGTCTCAGTAAAATGACATCACGTGGATAACGCGGATGAAGTATGCCTGACAAGGTCGCTCATATTCAACTATTGTGATCGCATGCTTTAAGTAAGCAATTCTAATTCGAAACCTTGCAGTTTGCACTATCCTTATCAAAATCACGAATAAAATCAGAACAAAATTCGGCCCGAACGGCTACAATCAGAAAGTCCAAAATAGTTCAAAGTGACCCGATCAGGTTTATTCCGAGGACGACCTTAAAGGGAACGTCCGAGCGCTCAACACACAAGTTGAGTTAATGCCCGAAAACGATACTCCAAACCAGACGCAAGTGAACATTACAAGCACGCAGGCTAAAAATACTGCTTCAGATATTTGAATATGCGCTGAGACTTCATCGGTTTGTGGAACAATTTCCAGCTAACAATTGAGTGAATATTAGCGTACGGACTAATTTTGTTATCATCGAGCTCAAATAATTAGTGCAGGTTAGAAAGAGCTCAAAATGTGATTACAAAATTGCCAATGGTTCCTGCTCGCTACCTTGCTGACTTCAGCTAAGGTGTTAGGGGTTCTATTCTATTCCATTTTTTATATTATTTTTCTAGTTCTATTTTAGTTATATTCTAATGGTTAAGAGTTAGGGATTATATGGGCCAGGGGTCACGGGATGTCTCGAGGTAAAATGTAGGAAATACTAATATTTTACTTCGGAAATGTTTCAGTTGATCTTTTTCTTCGGATATATATATATATATATATATATATATATACATATATGTATAAAAAATATATAAACGGATATAATTTTCCGCCCTTTCCTCTTCTTATGAATGAGATAACCATCGTTAAACCAAACCATGTTACTTGCCTTAAAAATAATTCCGGTGACTATAGCTCAAAAACCGTTTGTTGAATCGGGCTAAAATTTGCACAGCAGTATTTCGGCCCTGTGAGTAAATTCTGATCTAAATCATAATATATGGGATGAAGTGCATTGATCGATCCGTCGTGAAGCGCACCAGTTGTTCACAGCGCCCCCATAATGATGGGGGTCCTAATATTGCCCGGGCCGGATACATTTGCAGGTCGTTGAAATTATAGCCATAGTCTGATGTGGGAAAGATATTTTGTGTCCTAATTCCAGTGCTAGTTCCTATGCCAGCTATTCTGGTGTGGCAAGGCTATTTAAGTTCCGTGTGTCGTATCTTGGGTTCCAGGGTATGCAGTGTTAACGGGACATGTGAATTTGCCAGCAAAAGCACGGTTTAGTAGCTTGGCACATTCAGCATCAACCTCATTTCCGTATGGCCTTGGCACGCTCGGCGTCCTCCTTACTTAAGCATGGTCTTGGCACGCTCGGCGTCCTCTTCACTTCAGTATGGTCTTGGCACGCTAAGCGTCTGTAGTGAGCTGGTGCTGGAGCTGGCCGGCCATGCTGGTGCAGGGCCGCCGGCGCCGGTGGCGCCGGTGTCACGTTGCACTCGGCGCCGTCAGCGGTTTCTGCAGCGCGGTCTGTGGTTGGGGCGGCTAGGTCGGCGGCGCGCGAGGGTGACTGCTCGCAGTTCGTCGAGGGGACGCGTGGCCGGTGCTCGTGGCTGGGTCGCCGGACACTGCCAATACACGTCCTTCCCCGTGCTCGGCACTTACTTTCTAATCGGCAACAACAAGCTATTTCGGCCATACATTGCGAATACTATGCCGGGGCACGGGGATGAAGAGGGAGAGCCGCGGGAGGCGACGTCGGGCGCGAGTGGATCGGTGAACTTCGCGGAGGTGTCGGGGACCCTGGGTGTGGCAGGCCCGCGTAATTTCGACACGCGCCACATACCCGAGTTCAGCGGGACAGTGAATGTGGCCGAGTGGTTTACGCGGGCCGAGAAACTGTGCCGACGACGCGGCGTCAACTTCGTGGACGTCATCCCGGAACGGCTGACTGGGGCAGCCTTCGCCGTCTGGGAGCAGCTACCCGACAAGGCGCAGGACTCCATGGCGGCTGTCCGCGACGCGTTATACGACGCGTTCGCGTTAAACCGGCACGCCGCGTACGCCGCCTTCCAGGACCGAGAACTGCGACCAGGGGAGTCCGTGGACGCCTACTTGGCGGACCTGCGCCGCCTCATAGCGCTGGTCTCGGACGAGAAGCTCCCCGAGTCCATCCTGGACGCCAAATTCATATCGGGGCTGCCAGCACCGGTACGGAGCCAGCTAAAGGCAGGTACGCGAGCACAGCGGATGGCGCTGCCGAGTCTCGTCCGCTTGGCCCGGGACATCCTGAGCGATGACCATCACGAGGTGCTGGCTGCGGCAGCAGCGTCGCGGCCCGCGCCCCCGCCGTCTCGTCAGGAAACGCGGCGGCCACGACTACCGCAACGCTGCTGGACATGCGGGAGGGAGGGTCATCTCGCCGCGGCCTGCCCCAAACGCATCGGGGGACGCGTCAGCGCGAGCGCCGTCTCCGGATCAGTAGATCGCGCCCTTCCGGTCGCCCGGATGCAAGTGGACGGCAGCGAGCGACGCGTGTTGGTGGACTCCGGATGCACTGACACGCTCGTGTACCGAGGTTGCTGTCGGCGGTGGACGCCGCGGACGGTGGAAATGCGAACCGTGAACGGGGAACGTTACGGTGCAGTGGGTCGGTCACGGTCAAGGTGGAATACCAGGGAGGCGAGTGATGCTCGCGGCGCTGGTTGTGCCAGACCGCCCGCTGGGTGTGGACGTGGTTCTGGGGATGTCGGGCATCACGGCCCTGGGTGGCATCAGCCTGCGGACACCGACAGACGTGCGGGTCTGTGCGGCGGCAGTTGAGGTCGACCGTCGGGACTTGGCCGTGGATGCAGCGGACTTCACGGCGCGATTCGCCGCGCGGACGGGCGAATGGACCGTGGCATGGGTGTGGGCAGACGGGAACGGTCCCGAGAGCCTGCGGAACCGAGTCGCGGAGTATGCGGTACCGCCGGCGGTTCGGCCGGCGTACGACGCTGAATTGGAGCTGTGGATCCGGGAGGGGTGGCTGCAGCCGTATGACGAGCGGGTGGATGGCCCGGCCCGTGGCCTGATCCCTCTGATGGCGGTCCGGCAGCCGAATCGGGACAGGGTGCGCCCTGTCTTGGACTACCGTGAGTTGAATGGCCACATTACCGCACACACCGCGGACGCGGACGTTTGTGCTGCCCAGCTTCGCCGCTGGCGACGGCACGGCGCTCGCGTCGCGGTGGTGGACCTGCGGAAGGCATACCTTCAGCTCCGGTTGGACCGGCGGCTGTGGCCGTATCAGACGGTGGAGGTGCGAGGCCAGAGGTATTGCCTGACTCGCGTCGGCTTTGGGCTGAACGTCGCGCCGCTCGTCATGAAGGCCGTGGTGCGGGCCGTCCTGCTCCAGGATGCCGCGGTGAACCGGGGGGTGCTGCCCTACGTGGACGATCTCCTGGTAGACGAGGACATTGTCAGCGCAGACCACGTCGTGGAGCACTTCGCCCGGTACGGTCTGGTCTGTAAGCCGCCGGAGCGGGCGGCCGAGGGAGCGCGACTGCTCGGGCTGCGGGTGCGCGCGGACGACGGAGAACTGTGCTGGCGCCGCGACAACCCGGTGGCCGCGCCCCCGGAGGTGCTGACACGTCGAGCGTTGTTCGCGTGGTGCGGCCACCTGGTGTCCCACCTGCCGGTGGTGGGGTGGCTGCGTCCTGCGGCCGCGTGGTTAAAGCGGCGCGTCAACGCCCTGACGACAGGCTGGGACGACCCGACAATGGACGCCGGGCTGCGCGAGCAGGTCGACTGTGTCGCGGTGCGAGTAAGGGGGGCCGACCCGGCACGAGGCCCCTGGCAGCTGAAGGGGGACAAGTTGGTGGTGTGGACGGACGCCAGTTCCCTTGCTGCCGGGGTCATCCTGGAGGATCCGGTCAGTGGCGCCGTGGAGGACGCGAGCTGGCTACGGCCGGAGTCGAAGGCGGCCATGCACATCAACATGGCCGAGCTGGACGCGGCGCTCAGCGGTGTCAACATGGCGGTTGCGTGGGGGATTACCACCATCGACCTTCGTACCGACTCGGCCACGGTTCACAAGTGGATCGATGACGCCCTGAGCGGCCGCTCTCGCCTGCGGACTAAGGCGCACGGGGAGATGCTTATCCGCCGGAGGATCGACGTCATTCGACAGCTAGTGGAGGAGTTTCGCCTGAAGATGACGGTCCGCCTGGTAAAATCCGCGGACAACCCGGCGGACGCACTCACCCGTGTGCCAAAAGAGTGGCTTCGACTGCCGGACTCATCAACTGACGCGCCACCAGGCGCCGTCGCGGCAGCCGTGGCCCCGCGACCAGACGCCAACCCCGCCCGGATACGTGAGGTGCACGAGAACACCGGGCACCAGGGGGTCCGCCGGACGCTCTGGTATGTGCGTCGGAGCGAGGACGCGTGTGCCACCCGGTCAGCGGTGCGAGCGGTGATCCAGCAGTGCGATGTGTGCCAGTCCATCGACCCGGCACCTGCGCGCTGGCAGCGTGGGTCACTGAGCGTGCCGCTGACGTGGGAACGCCTAGCCATCGACGTTACCCACTACCGGGGACGGTCGTACCTGACGGTGATCGACTGTGGGCCTTCCCGGTACGGGATGTGGCGGCTGCTGCGCCGTTCCGACGCAGCCGAGGTCACGGGCCAGCTGGAAACCATCTTCCTGGAACGGGGCGCGCCGGCTGAGTTGCTGTTGGACAACGCGACAGAATTCCGGGGTCGTCGGATGGCTGCGTTCGCGGCGCGATGGGGGGTCCGGCTGCGCTTTCGGGCCGTGCACGAGGCAGGAGGTAACGGCATTGTCGAGCGCCATCATCGGACAATTAAGGTGATGGCGGCCCGCCAGGACTGCACCATCGGTGAAGCGGTACACCGTTACAATGCTACGCCTCGCGACGGTGTACGACCCTCCAGCGCTCCGGCGGCCGGGCTCTTCAAGCGCGCTGGCCGGGACTTGCCGGTGGCCGCCGATGTGCAGGGGCCCAGCCGGACGATGCCCGTGGCGCACGACGGCTCTGAGCGTGCGCGCGCGATGTTCCAAGTCGGTGACACCGTGTGGATACGACGCCGAGGTCAGCCGACGCGGTGCACGGATGTGTCGCGGCGAGGTGTGGTGACGCGGCTGCTCCCGACACCGCTGGTGGAGGTCGACGGTACCCCGTGGCACGTGCGGTGTGTCCGGCGGCGATTCGGGAGTGAGGACGCCGGACAAGACGGGAGCGCGAGCGAGTCTGGGGACTTTGACCCACCGGAGGAGGTGATGGAGCAGCCGCGTAAGGTGTCGCCCAGTGCGGGTGGGGCGGTAGAACCGGAGGCGGAGCGGCCGCCACCGGCACCGCCGGATGCGTGGGCGGCGGCAGAAGTGAGTGCAGACCTCGCAGACGGCGCGGGCAGGGCGGAGGATTTTGAGGACGATGCGGTGTATGACCACCCGAGCGCTGAATGTGTGGTCACTGAGGACGCGCGGGATGGGAGAGCCGCGCCCCGGCGAAGTATGCGTGTGAGGCGGGCGCCAGTCGAATTGTATGGCTGCGGTGTACCAAGTGAATCGTGTATACCGGACGACGATGATGATTATTGATAATCAGGTGGAGGTGTAGTGAGCTGGTGCTGGAGCTGGCCGGCCATGCTGGTGCAGGGCCGCCGGCGCCGGTGGCGCCGGTGTCACGTTGCACTCGGCGCCGTCAGCGGTTTCTGCAGCGCGGTCTGTGGTTGGGGCGGCTAGGTCGGCGGCGCGCGGGGGTGACTGCTCGCAGTTCGTCGAGGGGACGCGTGGCCGGTGCTCGTGGCTGGGTCGCCGGACACTGCCAATACACGTCCTTCCCCGTGCTCGGCACTTACTTTTTAATCGGCAACAACAGCGTCCTCCTTACTTAAACATGGTCTTGGCACGCTCGGCGTCCTCTTCACTTCAGTATGATCTTGGCACGCTAAGCCTCTACCCACTTCGATGTAGCCATCTGAAAATGCTGGTAGTCTTCCATGCGATCATAATGCATTAAAAAAATTGAACCAAACACTCTAAGGATGAGATTTCAAGCCACCAAGTATTCTCTTAAATGACTGATAATAATTAGAACTGGATGAATATTGGAAACACCGCCGTTTAGTTTCGAAGATAATCATGTGTTTTGTTCCGTTAAAGCTTCCTCCTTGTCACTCCTTGGTTTTCGATGCCCGCTGGTGGAATGTGTGCATTAGAGGCGACAAGTGCCCAACAGGATGGGACCGAAGAAGCATTTCGAGTATATTCGCAAGCTCTTGGAGCTCTCCAAGTAGCATAACTTCGACTCCTCTGGTATGATCCAACTATCGTAAAATCGGACACTGAATCTCTCCGCTACTATTAAGATCACATCACATTCTGTCCCAGCCACCGTAAACCCGGCAACCACTGTGGACAAACGGCTGCGAAATAAGGCACCACCCTTTTTCCAGCTACCGGTATTTAGGGCGGCAGATCGTAAATCGCCGTCAGCGGTGAGTTGGGACACTCGCGCGCTGTACTTGTCTGGCCAGGATTTACCGCCACCGTAAATACGGTCTCTGACACGGTATCAGCGTGCAGAGGCGGTCCGGCGGACGGCAGACGAGGCGGGGGCGGACTCGTGTGCACAGGACGCACCGGGGGGTCCATTGTGGCCACCGGCCGAGGGCGGGGAAAATTGTCCTGCTGCGAACTGCGGTGTCCGTAATTCACTCGGTCGGCACGGTCTTCGATGGAAATTACTCCAGAGGACTGTTGGCCCGCTGTGAGATGACCACTTCAATCCGTCATCACTGAGATCGCAATTAACCTCACTCCAAAGCTCACTTAGAAGTTGTCTTAGAATATGCGAGTCATAAAATGGCAATCTCGCCACTGGCCTGACCCTTCGCAAGTACCATGGCTAATAGGCACTCAAAATAATATATCGATGTTCACCGCTGACTGCACAATACCGTGGCGAAATTAGTGTTCACTGCGCGAATGCTATTTAACAGGCAGACCTCAGGTAGTCCTGGTTTGCTTTGAATGTGGACTTCACCAGCGTGCATGTACCCCTCTTCCCATCACTACCTTCGTTGCGTTGGTAATTGGAGCCGAGAGCACAGTCTGACCGTCGGATGTTGACCGACCTCTATGACCTCTGGCACCTGGTGGGCCACCCGGTGGGCTACCATGTGATGCCTCTGGTGCAGCCACTGCAACGTCCAGTCGTGAGATGATGATCTTGAATGGCCTTTAGACGCACTCCCGATGACCTCTCCCTTTCCTTTGGTGCGGCTGGCCGGCAAGCGGCGACGAGCGGGATGACCTGTGACCGACCTCAGGCTGACCTACCGTGAGAAACTGACCTGGCTCTCGGGTGCACTGCTGCCGGTTGATGCATGACACCAGCACCGTCGCCGGACTCTGCCGACAGTCTACAATGACGAATCACTATCGGATTACCGGCACGCTGCCACCTCAAAGTGAAAAAGAGACGAGAGGTCGTTCTCGTGTGGCTATTTGTTGCTGGTGCTGGTGTTGTGCTTTCCCAGCTCACCGCTTTGCGCCGTGAAGGCTGGGTGGCGCTATGGGATGTAAGGTCGGGTTGGAACCCCTTCCTGGTGGACAGGCGTGGATTCACATCAAAGAGGGCCGTCACTCCCCGTACCTATTGACGTCAGCGTGCGCATAGCTTAAGTCCTCAGCTTACGGCGCGAAAGCCGATTATGAGCGGAGCCGACGCCTCCCACTTCCGATTCGATGCGACTTAGGAACTGGAGCGATATCTGTTTCAATGCTGGTGGGCCAGCCCCAATGCAGACTCGTTGCCACATGAAGCTCAATTACAAATACACGAATGGCCATCAGTGTTCGCTGTGAAAACCCGACAAATGCAACCTTACACATCTATGCCGTGAGAAATGGCGGAGAATTCGTGCACCGCTTGGCAACTTCTGTTGCACGCTCTGGCTACTGTAATGGCGTCTTGGTCTACTGAACCATCTCTCGTGAGTCTAGACTGCCACTTTCCAGGTCTGCATGACCTCTGGCAATCTTGGCGGTCCGTTGTAGATCTGCGGGTTCAGGTATGTATCGCGTTTTCCGCTGACGGCTCGCAACTTTTCTTACCGCTACTCACACCGCATCCTCTCTTGCTTTGAAGTGTATACTTCTTGCGAGCGAGGGCGGCGATAACCAGGTGAGTCTACCACCAGAAAGGTTTGTATGACCGACCCAGGCAGACCCGACCAATGTTTCCCGCCCTTGAAATCGTCATGGCTTCCTTTTTGTGACAGCGTTTTTTATCACTCATATTGGTATGTTCTTTTAACGCTGTGCTCTATTACCTCTCATCACAGTATTTCCCTGAAGGGCATTTTTTCTTCTTTATAGCGTGTCTCTCGGCTACACATGTCACGGCCCAAGGCCCATCGTGTGAGTGCTGTCGTGTAATCAAATTAATTTATCCTCAAAAACAAGGAATATTTCGTAATATTATATCGAATGTTGCTCTACAAATGGATATTGATATAGGTGACACCAGGTACACAAGGCGAGAGTATAACTTTGCATGCTTATTGGGAGGGCACTTGTTCCCCCAGATATTGGCTTTGCCCCTCCCGATATATTCAACCCTAAACATGGGACCATGTGTGTCCCCTCTCCCAGCTCATTTCGGCCAGTCTATTACATTCATGTATTGTGCCCTCCAAATAATTTTCAGACGCGTTCACCGTTGACACAAATAGTGGCATAGCTGCCTTAGTTGTTTATTCTGAATCAGCTTCTGCTTGCAATATCTCGCGCATCAGTCACTATATAAAGCATTTGCAGCAATTAACGCATTCTGAAGCCTCAAGGACAGCCAGGCTTGATCCACTCTTCAATTACAATGAAGCATTCCACTTACAATCTACACTTACCATTTACAACCCTTTACTTGAACGTGGCCAGTAGATATCGATGCTTCCCTCAAAGCTGGCTTCTTTTACGTTAGGAATTGACAAGAAATCAGCATTGCTATAATGATATGCCCAGAGCTCATTTTATTATCATGTTGAAAACCATCACAACCCTCCCTACTTGCTTTCCCTGGAACCGCCTCTGTCGTTTATGTGCATATTTAGTAAAGGAAAATGTGCTGTCTGTGCAATCTGCATTAACGGTGTTGGTTTGAAGCTAGTACTTGTGTACACGACGTACAAATGTCTGACTGACTTTTAAAGGTTATCAAACTTTAATAAACTCGTCTGACATGCCCTCCATAGTCTCTGCCTGGAGCCGCCTCTGATTAACCACATAAATGTTTCTTTTTGGCATAATGCTTCCAAGAAAACTGTAGAAATAGTCGCGAAGTTGTATAGCTATATCATAGTGCAATCAGAAACGGCGAGCAAAAAAACTGAAGAGCGGCTTCCGAAGCCCCCGCTTAAGTAACATGGTTTTGGTACTAAAGATGGCTGGGCAGAATCCTGCATCCCAAGGAGACCTGACATTCAACTTGAACTTACTGTTCATCTTTTTATTAGCTGTGTCGTACGAATAGTAAGTTTGTTTACCCTGTTCCGCTGATCCATAGCATGGTCCGCCCGATTGTCGGCAGCCGGCCTCAACCTGACCCAGTGGGGTCAGGTTAGCGCTCGCCGTGGAATTCGATCCTCGGCTGCCACAGGCGTCCGATGATGTACGGTAGCCGCTGAAGACTGATACACAGCGCAAAAACCACATAACCACCACAGCTCCGCAAACACAAGCCGCTTCCAACGGACAAGCGATAGGTGTGGTCTCCCTTGCCAGCAACGCCTCCCCCCACTCCGTCCCCACTCCCCTCCGCCGAACAATCCATCGTCTGTTAGAGCCGCCTGTCTGCTGGCGCAGGATGCGCTGCGAAAACACAGGGGCTACAGGCGTGCCCTTTGTCACAACGCGAAAATGCGTCATCATCACCGCCGTGCGTGCATATGGAAACGCCGCTGTCGGAACTGGGAGATGCAAGAAGTGGGCGCCGTCTCCCAGCTGCCGGGACAGTTATTGATGAGTGTGTCCAGACTGTGCGTACCGAAATGTTCTCACGCTCATTTCCTGTCGCGTGGTGCCACTGATCCAAGATCTCAAGGCAAATACCACAGGGGACCTTCCGTGGGCAAACTAAGCGGTACGGTCTGTCAAGGCGGAATGGTGGTAGACATATATATATATATATATATATATATATATATATATATATATATATATATATATATATAGCATCACTTTTACGCGACATCATGTCCACGAGATAATGTTGCAGCTTTCGCGTGTATGGGCATTGCTTCTATGTAACATTATTCGTACAGTGTTAACTGCTCTCGACATTGCATATACACAATATTACAGCTACACGACATTGCTGCTCTCGACATTGCATCCACACAATATTACAGCAACACGACATTGCTGCTCTCGACATTGCGTCTACGCAATATTACAGCAACACGACATTGCTGCTCTCGACATTGCGTCTACGCAATATTACAGCAACACGACATTGCTGCTCTCGACATTGCATCTACACAATATTACAGCTACACGACATTGCTGCTCTCGACATTGCATCTACACAATATTACAGCTACACGACATTGCTGCTCTCGACATTGCATCCACACAATATTACAGCAACACGACATTGCTGCTCTCGACATTGCGTCTACGCAATATTACAGCAACACGACATTGCTGCTCTCGACATTGCGTCTACGCAATATTACAGCAACACGACATTGCTGCTCTCGCCATTGCATCTACACAATCTACACAATACATGACATTACTGTTACCAAGGGCGCAGGAGCGAAAGGAAAATTGTGGGAGACGGTTTTCGGCGGACATCATTTCCCTTGAGGAGCGCCACTAACTAGAAAGTATGCTAAGGGGGTGGCTGCACTCAAGTGTCCCTGAGTGTGTGCTTTTTGTATTCGGAAGGGCGCCTTCGGCTGAGAGAATATCAGGGTGTGGGTAGGTGAGTGGGTCCATTCGAACACCTTGCCTTGTCTTTTTCTTCACTCACCTCGTCTTTTTCCAGTCAGAGAGGGCGCTGCCGAAAAGTGTGGGGAAGGATCAGTCACCTGCGCCCCGCCAACTACCACCATGGCTGATCCAGATATAACTGCTACCTGACGATGCTGAAAGTGAAATTTTCTGTCTCATGCTGAACAGTTATTTACATTGCTTCATGCACATTACTACAACAAACTTGGCTGCCCTTGTAATGCATGTCAGGCACCCGCCATCAAACTGCGACCAAGCGGTTTGATTGCACCAGACCGCTCGACCTATGCCAGGGAGGATTAGATGGTGTTCGTGTTCCCTCCGCCGTGCTGTCCTCTTCTGCCGATCACCAGGCTGCTCGACCTATGACAGGGAGGATTAGATGGTGCTCGTGTTCCCTCCGCCGTACTGTCCTCTTCTGCCGATCGCCAGACCGCTCGACCTATGCCAGGGAGGATTAGATGGTGCTCGTGTTCCCTCCGCCGTACTGTCCTCTTCTGCCGATCACCAGGCTGCTCGACCTGTGCCAGGGAGGATTAGATGGTGCTGGTGTTCCCTCCGCCGTACTGTCCTCTTCTGCCGATCGCCAGGCTGCTCGACCAAGTAGCGGTGATCGTCGCTGTCCGTGTTTTACATCGTATTTACCAAAGCTATATATTAAAGCCACAGCGATTGACGGGCAAACTTGACCAGTGACCTCCATTGAGCACCCTGGCTGTAAAATACTGCAACAACTACCTCCATCACTCGGGTTGTAAAATACTGCAACAACTACCTCCATCACTCGGCTTCGCTTGAATGGGTCAATGCAATCAGCAACGAAATGTTTTTGACATTTAAAAAGACGAGAAACGTGGCGTTTTCCGAGGAAGTAGTAAAGAACTTCACTCACTTCTGGAAGCTTCGGATCGTGGAATGCATCACCCTAGGAGATCGTGCTCCCAGGCTTACGAAAATGCCGTCAGTGCAGCAGGACAAACCTGGTTCAAAACGACCCGTGTGAACGGGAACAAAGCATGAGTATGTAGTACAAAAAGTGTGCAAAATGCATCATCAATCAATTTAATTATCTACAAAAGGATGCGTGGTTCCGTAACAACAAAGTGTGGAACTTCAAGACAAATTAGGAAGATTTTTGTAATAAATGCACGCAAACTGCCATGTGACAGGGAAGGCATTTGTGCATATATTTATCTAGCAATAGGTACGTGTCATACACCATCCACTCTACTCCTCGCTGATATACTGGACGAAATCTCAAGCTCATATTTCTAGCAATCGTAGCTGGCGATGTCCGGTTGAAGTAATATCAGGGACAATTTTGTGGGCTGCAGAGGCAATATTGCATGTCAGCTGAGTTATACTACGTGGTATGTGGCGTAGCACGGATTGCTAGATTGCTATGTCACTCATAGGTGATGCCCAGAACAATGGACTAGTTGTTCAGCCAATCAGTTGCGTCATACCGTGATATAACTTTTGCATGGCGTATTTATATATTTATATATATATATATATATATATATATATGGATATATGCATATATATACATATATATGTATATACAGATATATATATATATATATATATATATATATATATATATATATATATATATATATTATATACATATATATGTATATATATGCATATATATATATATATGCATATATCCATATATATACATGTATATATATAAATATATATATATATATATATATATATATATATATATATATATATATATATATATTCTCTGAAATGCAAACAAGTCTTGGAAAACGTATATCCGCGAAAAGGTACGCTATGTTTGATGGTGTTATACATAACTCGTACCGGAGTATCATAATAGATCATTGTTGCATGGGAGGGGCTGATCGTGCGTGAGTCCAGTGATGTTGTGCTCCATAAGGTACAATAGACTACACTCAAGGCTATCTGTGCATTAGCCCCTCCGACAGAGGATGCGGTGAAGTGTGTAGCAATGTAACTTAACTGCACCATAGGACAAAAATAATGCTAGAAGTAGTTAAGTCTGTAGCCCTAATATCGTGTGGCAGTAGTGCGGTGTATAAATAACGGCTGGATCCGTAACTTCTGTAACTGTGTTGACGTGTAGAAGCGATGTCAGGAGCAGCAATGGCTGTTGCAGCAATGTCGTGTAACATTATTGTCGTGCAGAATGAATGTCGGGAGAAGTAAAGTCGGTGCCAGTGATATCATGTATTAGCAATATTGCGTAGGAATAATGTCAGGAGTAGCAATGCATGTAGCAGGAGTTTCGCCTGGCATCAGTGGCGGAGCAGCTTTATCGTTATGCGTTAAATGCAGTTGCAACATTGACGTGTAACTATCTTGTGAATGTGACGATTACCTCGCAATCGCAATCTCTTCGTCATGGGAACTAGAGACGAAAATGGCTTCACTTCGTGGTGTTCGGTGTGCATCCGAAACATTGCACCGCTGGTCGTGGATTTGGCAACTGGGTTGTGTCTTTGAACATGAACATTAGACGCCTTTGTATGATTACATGGACGATATCAGTTTCGGCTGTCCGGCGTGCTGCTTCCAGTTGGTACTTGCCAAAGTACGACCACATTCACTAGGAACTAGGCATTACCAGACATGTACGCTGTTTATGATGCATTTCTCGGCTCGGTCCGGTACCGAGCCGAGATCAGGCGACGCTAGTAACGTCAAAAATGGGGTGCTGATGAAATATAAAATAGCGTTTAGCTACATATAAATGATTTTTTTTCAAGTTTACCTAGGTGCAAGAAACATATCTTTAATAATATTGTTCATCATCCTGTTAACAACACGCATTTATGTTCAAAAATACGGATAATTAAAACCGCATCCGCCTATTTGCCAGATGCGTGGAAGCTTTCCGCCATATTCCATACAATTCTCGGCTCGGTCCGGTACCGAACCGAGATCAGGCGACGCTAGTAACGTCAAAAATGGGGTGCTGATAAAATATAAAATAGCGTTTAGCTAGATATAAATGTTTTTTCCAGGTTTAAGTAGGTGTAACAGGTATATATTTAACAATATTGTCCATTGTACTGTTAGCAACACACATTTATGTCAGAAAATACGGACAATTAAAACCGCATCCGCCTATTTGCCAGATGCGTGGAAGCTTTCCGAGATTTTTCGTAAGTCCCGGTCCTCCCTCAGGGCCGAGAAATGCTTTGACCAATCACAGGTCAGCTGGTTTGTCCATGCAGGGCCGACGCACAAACGGCGAAGGAACTGCTGATTATCTGTAAGTAAAAGTGAAATAAACAGAGAATCTGATCATTTATTAAATTAATGTTACATTATTTAGATTGAAATAGTCGGAAGCTATCATTGTATAACTCATATGATAGGTTTTATTTCTTTTGGAGCCTCTGAAGACTGCAAGAACGATGTAGTTAGGACTATTCAAATCGCCAATTTAGGTTTTAGACGAAGACATAAAATATTAAAGACGTAAAGACATAAAAGATTAGTGCAACTATGAGCCACAAGGGCCCTTCTTGGTTGCACTCTGTACACTGAAGCAGTTGCCCACCAAATCTGTCAATCAGCCCTCCCTGTAATACTGAAAAGCAAGCCCTCTATTCTTATAATGATTGTCTATGCTGTTTTTAAAGATGTTCAATGTGCTGCTACTGACGATGTTTTCTGGTAGCTGGTTCCAGTGTTCCACTACCCTGTTGGTGAAGAAAGTTTCCCTTAACCTTGTTCTGCTGTGGTTAACTTTAATTTTGAATTTATGACCTCTAATTGCATCATTTCTGTTAAATTCAAAGATTTCCTCAAGGTATCCCCTATCCAGACCATTGACAAACTTAAAGACCTTGATGAGATCTCCTCTCAGCCTTCTATATCTAAGTGAAAACGTTCAATTTCTTCAATCTTTCCTCATATGCCAGGTTGCTTATGCCATTAACCATTTTTGTAGCCCTCCTTTGTACTCTCTCTAAAAGCCAACAATCTTTTTCATAGCTAGGAGACCAAGCTTGGATGCAGTATTCAAAATGTGGCCTGACATATGCACAGTAAAGCTTCCTGGTCACTTCCTCACTTCTGTATGATACATTCCTATTTATTGTCCCGAGCATTCTCAGTGCCTTCTTCCTGGCTTCCTTGGTCTGTTCTGATGCCCCCAGTTTTGTGTTTAGAATAACACCTAAATCCTTCTCCTGTTAAGCCACTGATAGCACTTGGCCACCCATCAAGTATGGAGCCTTCATATGCTGCTTACCTACATGCATGTTTTTGCACTTATCAAAATTTCATTTGCCATTCTTCGGACCACTTCACAAGTTCGTCTAAGTCTTTTTGCAGTGAGATGTGCTCATCCTGACCCGTTATTGCCCTACAGACCTTCAAATCATCAGCAAATTTCAAAACTTTACTGCTTAGGCCACTTTCAATGTTATTTACAAATATAATGAACAGTAATGGCCCTAGTACTGACCCCTGGGGGACTCCACTAAGAACATTTTGCCATGATGACTTTGGACCATTGCACTATGCACTATTAGTGCAACTATGAGCCACAAGGGCCCTTCTTGATTGCACTCTGTACACTCAACTAGTTGCCCACCAAATCTGTCGATCAGCCCTCCCTGTCATACTGAAAAGCATTATTCTTATGATTGTTTATGCTGTTTTTAAAGATGTTCAATGTGCTGCTTCTGACGATGGTTTCTGGGAGCTGGTTTCAGTGTTCTACTACCCTGTTGGTGAAGAAAAATTGTCTTAACCTTGTTCTGCTATGCTTAACTTTAATTTTGAATTGATGACCTCTAATGCATCATTTCTGTTAAATTCAAACATTTCCCCAAGATATCCCTTCTTCAGACCATGGAAAAATGTATAGACCTTGATGAGATCTCTTCTCAGCTGAGTAGGATTAAGGCACTTCTTAAGAGATTTCACCTCTTCAAACATTTTTGCACTCTGGGTTCATACTGGATAAAATGGGCTCCACATGTACTCTGAGTCAGAGTTTGTGTCAGAGTCTCTGACACAAACATGCAGAAGGAACAAAAATACCACTAAGAAAACTAGTACAAGATTGAAGTAAACATCCACCAAACATGTTACTCTACTTAGGATTGACAAATAAAGTAGCCACTTTTTGTACCATCAAGCACAGAGACAACATCCGAACACATACCACACCAAACCACAACCAACAGAAATGCTTTCAACAACATCCCAAACCTTGTGCCTGCACAGTGAACAGTGGCCTCTGGTTGCTACAAATTTGGCTGATGCATCTCCATACACCTGCTTTTGAGCCACCCTATACTTGTAATGGGAAAAGCTGACAGTTTTAAGACACATCTTCTGGGTCCAGGAGGTCGCCAATTGAAATTTGCTTTGTTAGCATTTTCTGTTCTGAAAACTGCCCTTTAACCAATTGATGCAAGGTATTCTTTAAATGATATCATAAACATTAGCAACTTTGAACACATGTTTAACAGTGCCATACTGCAAACACAAAACCTTGACTGAACCTTTGCTTTGCACACTGCCATCAATTCTGACCATTGTGTTTGAGGTGGTGGTGTTGGGTCAGTGATCCGTATCAGCAGGGAATTGTCTGTGTATGAAGAGGACCTGTTCTTACACCAGTTTGTATCGGAACCTACCAGGCATGGTTCATTCTTGGACCTTGCATTCTCAGATTTAAGTGACTTGGTTCAATACTTGACTGTAGGCGAAACTCTGGGGGAAGAAGTGACCATAACATAGTTAGATTCAAGGAACATTCAGGGGAAAATATCAAGGATAATTGGGTAAAGGTTCCAAATTTCAACAGAGCAGTGGTGGTGACTGGTCTCAGAAGCCTGAAAATGGTATGTGTGAACTTCACTAACCCCATAGACAAAGAATTGGTAGAACTATTTGATGGGACCTTCATATTTTGGGAGGTAAAGATCCATTGCTTATGAATACTTTTTGTCATCTTTTTGTCATGGATATGCTAAACATGACAGGAAATGTCAAATGATAGGCAATGTTTACCTTTCAGCCAACACCTACTGCCAAGTCTAGTGGTTTGTAGAGAGGTGTGCAGTGTGGAATAATGACATCACAGGAGTCAGGGAAGTGATATCACGGGATTCAGGTGTCAATGACTGGTTTGGTTAGGTAAGGTTAGGTTACAACCTATCCTAACCTAACCTGACCTTACCTAACCTAACCAGTCGTTGACACCCGACTCATGTGATGTCACTGTTCTCCACTGTATGCCTCTTTACAAATCACTAGCCATTTGCAGTGTATCACTGGCTTTGGCAGATGGCAGTATGAAGACAGTATTCACCAACATGGTAGTAAAAAACTGGAACCAGCTGCCAGAAACCATTGTCAGTAGCAGCACATTGAACACCTTTAAAACAACATAGACAATGATTATAAGAATAGTGGGCTTGCTTTTCAGTATTCCATGCAGGGCTGGTCGACAGATTTGGTGGGCAGCTGGTTGAGTGTACAGAGTGCAACCAAGAAGGGCCCTTGTGGCTCATAGTTGCACTAATCTTTGATGTCTTTATGTCAAAACAATGAATAAGGTAAAGGTGTAATTACAACATTGGCTTTAATGCAAGCTGGTGGGACACAAAACATTCGAAATGACACTAATTTCATGACAAATGTTTACATCCTATTGTACTCATTCTGACATCACACACCTAACAAAAACCAAGTAGTTTAACACTACATCACCTCCTTCAAAATATCCCTGGTTCACAATATACTATGAGTGATGTCACCAACAGTTGACTAGCAGTCAACTGACATTGACAAAGATTGTGAGAGGTAATACTTGAAGACTACCAGTAGGTACTATGCCCATTAGTTTGGAATTCAGAATTCAATATTGGAGGACCTGAAGGCCATCCAATGTGAATAATCTTCATCTGTCTTCCCAAGGAGTCCTTGAGGACTCCTTGGGAAGTCCTTCTCCTGCTGATTCACTGATGGTACTTCACAAGTTCATCTAAGCCTTTCTGCAGCGAGATATGCTCATTGTGTCCGGTTTTTGCCCTAAAGACTCACCTTAACGAGTACCACATCACACCAGTTATATATTATGTGAAATAGGGTGGAATACAACCTTAACTTAATGAACACATCTGACCCTACAACATCAACTATCCTTACTATGAGCAGGCAGGGCAGCTTCTCCGGTCCTGCCCATCAGCTCTGTTTTAACGGGGTAGCCGTGGAGGTTGAAGGTAAAGGTAATTGGAGGTTGGAGGTAATCCTGGAGGTTGAGCCCCCCCCCGTCGCACGGTGCCAGTTGTGACGGGGGACCAACACACCTCTTTGGTCCTGATATCCCGGAGGGACGGGCGGGCTCGTGGGGCCTCACGCGGGCCAAGTGGCTAGTCGCCTCGGGCCGGGGACCTGGGATTCTTCCCAGTGTCTGCCGGCCCGGCCGGCTGTGGTCAAGGAGTGGGCGGTGCTGGACCTCGGTCGGGGTGGCGAGTCTCTCTCTCTCCCGGCCGGGCGAAGGCGCCGCCTGCACCGTATAGCTCCTCGGGCGCCTGGCGACCTCCAGTACGCGGGACCCAGGCGTCCCCTCAGTGGGGCCCTATGCGGAGGGCTGCCCGAGGAGCCGAACACCAAGACGCATCGCATGGCGTCTTAAAAAAACCTCCTGGTCCCTCACGTAGGGCCCAGACCATCGCCCAACCCATCGCAAGTGGGAGCGTGTGTAACCAGGAAAGTCACGGGAGAAATATTTATCATGTTCCTCGCATACTCATCTTCCGAGGACTGACCAAAAATATTTCATCATTGTCCCCTTTCCAGAGGCGAGACGGACGCAACAGATTTGGGAGTATCACCCGTTGCGAGAAGTCAAAGGATGGTGCTATTGAAGTAGAGTTTGCACAAGTAGGAGAAGCACAGAACGCACTGGAAATGACCGAGTTCGTATATAGTGTGCGGAAAGGTGACAGGAAAGTCGACGGGAGCATCCAGATGAGGATCGAACCACAAAACCAAAAATGCATCGCGCGGAATCATCAATTGTTACGATCTCAAGGATGCACCGGAGGAAGAGATAGTAGATGGGCTATCTGAGTTCGGCTTGATAGGAGCCAGAAAAATGAAGATAAGACGAGGTGCAGAGCTGATCGCCACAAACAATGTAATACTGACTTTCGATTCAACTGACTTGCTCTCTGAGATCCGAGTGGGTTACATCCGGGTCAAGGTGCGACTTTTTCTTCCAAACCTATTGCGTTGTTTTAAACGTCAGAAATATGGGCACACCAACCAATACTGTAGAAATCGTCCTGTGTGTAGCAAGTGTGCCTCCCTAGACCACAGTAGCGACCAATGTACCTCAGAAGTGCCATTCTGCGTCAACTGCGGCAGAGGACAGGATCCCCACACATCGTTCGACCGCGCCTGCCCTAGCTACTCCAAAGAGAAGGAAATTATGTCGATCAACCACAATGAAAAGGTAAGGTTTCGCGAAGCCTGGGATCTTTACGATCACACACACCCGAGAATATCGTACTCAACAAAAGCTAAAAATGTCACTTCGGTTCCACGGCGAGTATAGACAGCTGAAGCAAACTATAACTCGTTGCAGCACTACGTGAGGTTCTTTGCTCCTTCGGTTTACTCGTCGCCCTGTCCACAAGGCATGGGACCGAGGTTCCACCGCCCACGAGTGACGTTGTTCGACCACCGGAGGCCCCCTTCCAACCAACACCCGAAGATGGTGCGTGGACGCTGGTACAACGGTCAAACAGGTCTCCTCGATCCTTTCCGCCCAATCCTAGCCTCTATCCTATCATATCCCAATCCCAATCCTAGTCCAGTTTGAAATACCCACCTCCAATCCCCCATCCGCCCTCCAACCCACCCTCTCCTCCCTCACGCCCCACCACCACCTGCAAACCTAGCCTCTCTACCTCCTCCCTACCTGACACTCCCCTTCCCTCAGTCATATCCATCGATGCCCAATCCATTTCCAACCTTTCTACACTCGCATCCGCCTCAAATCAGACATCCTCACGTACCACAGCACCATCAATTGCACACAAATCCTTATCATCCACATCCATGCCTCCTACCTCCAACACAGCCATTACCAACACGTCCTCTTGCCAGCCCTCAGCATCCAAGCTCACCTCCCGCTCGCTCCCCCTGATCTCCCTACACTCCATGGCAGCCGCACCCGTGACCCGACCAACCGGAGTCGCGGCACACCCTGGAGCTCCTGATCTGGGCGCACGGGGACGGACAACCCGACATGATTCCGCTCATTCGAGTCCGGAATCCAGAAGTCCACGTCCAACCGCAACCCCTTCACCGTCACCACCGGTCTCAACCGTGATGGGGCCGCCTGTCACCCCTCCCCCACGTCGAGCTAGTCACCCCCGATCTGCCCCCAGCTTCGAATCGCATGACGAAGCGAGCTCTCCCAGGGGCGGTGTCTCCTTCCGAGATCGGCAGTCCCGGTCACGGCCGCGTAGCCAAGCGCCTGAGGAAGTGAGGTCGGGAACGGAGAACACCTAACTCGCCCTTGTCTCCATTTTTTTAGCTCACAACTCACTTTTATATATTTGACGTATGAGTTTTATTCTGCAATGGAATTGCAGAGGTTTGAGAACCAGCCTCAACGATCTCCAAACTATTCTGCACTCACGAGTACCGCTGGCGGTTTGTTTCCAAGAGGAATTGACATGAGGAGAAAGGCTTTCTCCTCATGCACATTTCCACCTGAAAGACTACACTGTGTTGCGTAAGGATATTTCCTCTCGCACTGTGGCGCACGGCGGAGTCCTCATAGCCGTGCACAACTCTGATCACTCCCTTTCACGAAATATCTATCTCTTCGAATATCCAGTGTGTTGCTGCTCGTATAAAAATATCCCGCCATGCCGTTACCATATGCAGCATATATTTACCGCCGGGAGAGACCTTTCCACTTGCTGAGCTGTCTCAAATGGTGGGGCATCTCACACTACCGGTGATGGTGTGCCGAGATTTTAACGCGCATCACCCTCTCTGGGGTTCAAACATGGTGACGAGCCGTGGACATGATATGGAGCGGTTCGTACGAGACTTCCCACTCTGCGTCCTTAACACAGGAAAGCCAACACATTTTACATTGCCCACAGGACAAACCTTTGTGCTGGATCTCACCCTCTGCAGCCCAGAAGTGGCACCGTTTTTACAATGGACCGTGGATGGCGACCCGTGCAACAGTGACCACTTCCCTGTTTGGTCTCGTTTTGTTCACCGTGTTCTTGTAAGCCGACGACCCCCCAGATATATATTTAACAAAGCCGCCTGGGATTCTTTCCAATCAAGTCTTGGGTGTACACTACGCGGCCACTCCGACGAATCTGCTATATCCGTGGAGACGTCCACGGCGGATATTGTGCGGAGTGCTGAACGGCACAGACCTCGATCATATTGTGCGCTTCTCAAACTACAAGGCTCGTTGCGAGGCACGCACCATTGATTTTTCAACCACAAACCTCCTTGAATACAACGTTCCATTTTCTATTTCCGAACTGACTGCAGCTATCAGTACTCTGAAGAGTGTCGCAGAGAGTCCTGATACATTGCATAATGACATCATGAAACGTTTGTCTGCAAAAGCCTTATAAACACTCCTGAAGATACTGAATGACATGTGGACAGCCGGCACATTTCCATCTTCGTGGCGGAGGGCAGTTGTAGTGCCTATACGTAAGCCAAACAAAACAGGAACGGACCCAGTGCATTATCGCCCCATCTCGTTAACATGCTGCCTATGTAAGTTGTTTGAACAGATGGTGAATGTCAGACTAATATGGTGTTTAGAACACAATAATCTCCTCACTGGGATACATAGTGGGTTTCGAAAACACCGGGATCATTCGAAAAATCAGGGACTTTGTGGATAGGATTGAGTGAGTTTGGAGTGATTGTAAGTATTGCAATTATTCAGCAACTGTTCCTGACAATACAGAAATGCATTTGTTTAAAATGTATTGATGCAACTACAACGGGCGCAGCATTCGTTCTTTCAGTAAGTTCGCCTCCTGGATCCAACGTGGCAGAACCGGCTCACGATAATGTGACGGACCCGATAATGTTACGAATGATAGCACACGCAAACACCATGGGTGGAATGAATATGAAGTGTTCAGATCTTTTGAGAAGGCGACGCCAGCGGGCCTTCAGGCGGCCGAATGCGTGCTTCACCACTACTCTTGCCGCTCCGAGGCATGCGTTGTAGAACCTCTACGTCTGGTCTATCTCCGAAGTACGATCGAATGATCCATTGTACGCCTTCGCCAACCATGGGAGAAGTGGATACGCCCCATCGCCGTCGATCACCAGGAGAACCTGCCGTCCACTGACGTGTATTGCATGCTGTAGCAAGTGCAGTAAGTGATTCAATTGAATTATGCATCGACGGTGATATCTCCTGGCTTGAATGATTACAACTGAGGTTTTGCCAAGGACATTTGACATGATACTGCCATTTTTGAGTCAGGGTGAACATCACACAAAGCGTTCGCAAAAATATTTCGCGGTTGTTTTCAAAACGGAAACTAAAAGCTCTAGACAAATATTGATATATTCGATACCTTTCGATTTTTTTATTTTTCTTCAATTTGTCTTTTTGTAATGGGTAGAGCGGACCGAAAAAAAACTTTCTTTGAACTGAACTTGCTCTCGTAAAAATGCTTACTTTAGCCAGAATCTTCCACTTTAGCTCTAATGGGAAAATATGCAAACGTAAAAAGCAAACAAAAACAGGGAAAATCCTCTGGTGCGTTTTGTTTCGTCCATAAAGATGAGCAAACGCTGGGAGTTGTATTGAAATGTATTTATCCCTTGAAGCGTGACGATTGGTTGAACTTTTCTGGGGGTGACCCAACTTGACCTTGACTAACTCATTGAATGGGCGCTGTATAACTTCTGCAGTTGATGTCCCACAAAACCCGAATAACAACAACAACGACTTGACCCTAGATGACCTGACAGCAAAATGTTTACAAAACATGTCAAATTGATGTGAGAAAATGCATGCCGTATTTTGGCGCGCCGTTATTTCATTATACGCTGAAACCTTAGGGGGCGGATAATCCTCCAATACTGCGTTTAAGACGGCTAAGACGATTAAGGTTGATTATGTTATGTTGAGCTGTTTTGTTGACTATGCTTAATGACATTTTTTTCCAATGCAAACCTTGACATCCTATTGCACTTGTTTCAACATCTCACACATAACAAAACACTATGATTTGAACCCGCGCCGTCTCGGAGGGGGTTCTTCAACCGCCCCCCCCTCAGATTTTTCGCGAATAGTGAAAGAACGGCGCGCAGCAGCGCGCCGAAGTTTTGCGTAACTTTTGCCACACCAATTTGGCATATTGTGTCAAAAGATTGACGTCAGGTCATCTATGGTCAAGGAGTTAGTAGAGGTCAAGTTAGGTAACCTCCAAAAAAATCAATATCGTCACGCTTTAACGGATACAGATATTTTAATGAAACTCTGCGTTTGCTTATCTTTAGGGATGCAACAAAGCTTACGATATAAATTTGTCGTTTTTTCCGTTTTTTTTATAAAAATTACTTATTAGTTTTGCTTTTTGTTATTAATATAATTATTAGTTTACTTATATGTTTGCCTATTATAGTTCAAATCGAAGGTCCTGGCTAAAGTAAGCATTTTTCATTAGTGCGAGTTGACTTCAAACGTTTTTCAGTCCGCTCTATCCATCAGAAAGGGAAAATAGAAGAAGACTTGAAAACTCAAAATTTTCAATAAACAAAAAATTGGGTGGCCAGAATTGTATGGTCCTGGCTTACTTTGCCGTCCTTTTCTGCTTCCAAATATTTTGTTGTTTTTTCCTTCTCAAGTATCCACCAAAATGAACTCCCCAGAGCCAAAAACATCATGTATCTCGTGAAATTATACGCCCCCTAGCGATGTCACTTGGGGGGGCGGTGTTGGACCCTACTCGTCGAGCGCTTTCTTATGACACCTCGTTTTCGTACGACGCTCAGTTTTGATACAAGAGGGCGTTCCTATCTCCCTCCCCCCCGAGACAGGATGTGAGGATCTGACCGGAGAGAACACTGGCCCATTATGATCATTATTTATTAGTGCATATACGTATGCATACATAAACACACACACATATATATATATATATATATATATATATATATATATAGATATATTGGTAGTTTACTATCCTGCATAACCTCTGGCATTGCACACAATATGCATGGTGTGTAACCACATAATTCAACTCATGGTATCTTCCCTTTACCTCAGATGGACCCTTATGGCTGGTATTAATAGATCAAAATCACTTTATGACTTTTGGGCTTGAAATGAAAAGAACACACACACTTGGTCAAACATGCAAGAAATACTGTCCCCTTACCTCGAAGTTTTCTATCAACTCTTCCGGCTACTAAGGAACAATATATTTCAATCACACCGTGTTCCTTGGCCTGCTTGGTCCTGACTCGTCCATCGCCCCGGTGCGGTGGTAAACAAATTATATTTGCTCCACCAGAGATGTTCACATCCAGGTATGCACCACTGCACCTACACGCGCGTAGGTGATACACATCAAGAACAAAACAACACTTGGACCAATATTTATAGACCCCCGTACTTCAACGGCCATATTTCACACTTCTTGTCAACTCGAAGCCAAAAACTAGCTGATGAATAGAGATCACCCACGAAATTGGGAACCTCCTACCACCCACACAAATGTGAACTATGGAAACAAAAGCACAATTGTATCTCCGTCGCCATTATTGCCTTCGATCATTTTTATACTATTTCTTACATACTATAATAATACCATAGAACTAGTACTTTTCTGGTAAGTACGAACCAGTATATCTCGGTCCCACCGGAGCCGAGATTGCGTCGTAAACAGCGTAATGGTGTGTCTTTCGGAGCTACCATCCCATGTTGTGACTTTCGGAGCTACCATCCCATGTTCAGCCGATGCAACACGACCGCTCGTGCCGGCGATTCCGATCAGCAGAACTGGGTCGGGCCCCATGGTCAAGACTATCACACCGCACGAGATCACTTGTCTTTCCAGCGGACCTACAGGTAGGCTATTTTCCTGACGTGAAGCATCCCTCATAGTAGAGGAGACCGTCCGCGGAGTGCAAAATTCATTAATTTTCGTCGTTTCGAGTTCGTTAGCGTGATCCGCTTGAAGTAGGCTGCAGTCGCTCCGACTTCCACGTGATTCGGAGAACGCGCCCGGCGAGAGAAGAGCATTGGTAAACCCGCTAAATAGTGCTGTCGGTCTTTAAAGCTTCACTCCACAATTTGATCTGAATACCAGCGCACGCTTAATCTACACTTAATTAAGAAGACGTCCTGTCATCATCGACTCGAGGCTGTTAGCCAGCTGTATAGACTAGAGCAAGGCTATGTATCAGGTGGAGTACTCCGTCTCCAAAATGCAGAGAAGCTCGAAGTTAGCAGCAACGACTTTTAATGACATAGATGGAAGACGGGGAAGGCCGGTGATAGGAGATTCGAGTGTATATGCGAATGTGTGCCTGTCGGACGTTAGTTCCCCTGCTCGATGTCAATACTCGAATGATAATGTCATATGGCATGCAGCCGGAGCATATGCAGCCCAGAATTGCATGCTGGTGCATAGAATGGAGCGCTAGAAAGGGTGCCCGAAGTGGGACACAGTGGGAATGGCTGGTGTCTTACAAATCAACCATAGGTGCTGTCCTTTTATCATTTTTTTGAAGATATGTGTGTGCATCGAGTGATAGCTTCTGCCCGTCCAATTGCTTCTGACATAAAACAATGACAGTAGAGACGGATCCAGACAGTTATGCTAAACTATTTAATGCTTAGCTTGTCGGCTTGGGTCCCGACTGAGCTGTTGAGCATGGATATAATTTGTTGACCTTTCATATGGCTGGTTAAGTAAAACCCAATTATGTTCGGAAAACCAATCCGTGCTGATGAGGGACACCATGTGGCATGGTCAGTGCCACGGTGGAGATCGACGGAACGCGTCCCCCAAACTCGTGAAATGTAGCATTACGTCTGTGTCGTTATATGGAGAAGACAGACGTAACAAGCCTCTCGTCCCCCTCAGGATATGTGGCGATGCCCATGCTCTACGACCGGGCAATCTTTCCAACGTCGCCTTTAATTAGATTCTGGACCGACCCTATCGTAATTTAATTGATGACTGTCGGTGGGAATCCCTCTGTCGGCAATTTGAAGGGGTTGAATTTTCAATGTAATCAACGAGAGGTTCTCCTTCCCAGTTACGGTCACACTTCGTGTCACAGAAACGTCGGAGCGCTTTTCCATCTCCCCTCCCCCATCTCGATTCCCCGTCATAAACTTCTTGTTCAATAGCTAATTTTCATCGGATTAGAAACGGAGAGGGAGAAAGACCCGAATAGTTGGTACCATCCAAGCATGATAATGCCTATGATACTGCAGAAAAGAACTTAAAATGGCCTTAGTTTTATTCGAAGTTTCGGTAAGTTGATTCGCCTATGGATTTTTTATGTGGAGTTAGAAATATATCTGGCACTCTTCTTTTAAAAGATAACAAATCGCAAAAATTGGCTTCTAGCTCTCCATGCCTGCGTGCAATGTGGTGATAAATTGTGCTCGAGGGCATTATGTAATATGTACGTTTATATATATATATATATATATATATATATATATATATATATATATATATATATATATAATTACATATATATAGTGTCCTAAGGATATATCACGTCCGTTTCTGTGACTTTATATATTTGACCTCTGCCTGGAATTACCACTGACTAGTTAGTCGTCCCACCAACTAGCCGGCGAGATCCGGCGGTGTCAAAGCAGCACCAATAAATACCTCTCCTGGAACCGGGCGTTCAGCATTATTTGCCCTCCATTATATGTTATGCACTGTATAGGTATAATGTTAATTTTGCTTCCATCAGTGGGTCCTGACCCTCGACTTCAGCGACTCAGAGTCTTCATCCATGCAGCGAAGTTTGTGGTCCCAAAGCATGTCTACTTCACAGTTCCCGGTCAAAAACGAAACACAATGGAGTCCGTCCATCATCTAATGCATTCCGGATCCTCTCCCTCTCTCTCTCTCTCTCTCTCTCTCTCTCTCTCTCTCTCTCTCTCTCTCTCTCTCTCTCTCTCTCTCTCTCTCTCTCTCTCTCTCTCTCTCTCTCTCTCTCTCTCTCTCTCTCTCTCTCTCTCTCTCTCTCTCTCTCTCTCTCTCTCCTCTCTCTCTCTCTCTCTCTCTCTCTCTCTCTCTCTCCTCTCTCTCTCTCTCTCTCTCTCTCTCTCTCTCTCTTCTCCCCCTCTCTCTCTCCTCTCTCCCCTCTCTCTCTCCCTCTCTCTCTCCATCTCCCTCTCGCTCTCTCTCTCTAAGTCTAAGTCTAAGTCTGAATACAAATATGAATGTAAATATAAATATAAATATAAATATAAATATAGATCTAGATCTAGATCTAAAATTGTCACTAGTCTATGTGAAATCACTCATATCTAACACACCAAGTTCTACATAGTTGGCGTTGTGTTGCTGTCGTCGTAGTGATAATGATGGCGCAGTTGTTGATTTCTTTTCTGCTTGATTATGGATTCTACACATTTTCCTGACAAACTGTGGTGATGAATAATTGATCCTCCTGATGTGCCTAATGCGACATTGACACTTTCGTTCAATAATTTAGCGTAAATACAGCATAGCCGCAGAACAGCGTCTCTAGTACACGACAGGTACTAGAGTATCAGGTTCAGGTACTAGAGTATCAAATCAGGTTGATGTAGCATATCTTGACTTTAGTAAGGCCTTTGACAAGGTACCCCATAAACGGTTAATGATACAGCTTCAGTCCCATGGTATTGCAGGTAGCATCTTAAAATGGATAGCGTTGTGGCTTTCAGATAGACAGCAAAGAGTGATGCTAAATGGTACAAAGTCATCATGGCAAAATGTTATTAGTGGAGTCCCCCAGGGGTCAGTACTAGGGCCAATACTGTTCATTATATTTGTAAATAACATTGAAAGTGGCCTAAGCAGTAAAGTTTTGAAATTTGCGGATGATTTGAAGGTCTTTAGAGCAATAATAGGTCAGGATGAGCATATCTCGCTGCAAAAAGACTTAGACGAACTTGTGAAATGGTCCGAAGAATGGCAAATGAAATTTAACTTTGATAAGTGCAAAATCATGCATGTAGGTAAGCAGCATATGAAGGCTACATACTTGATGGGTGGCCAAGTGCTATCAGTGACTCAACAGGAGAAGGATTTAGGTGTTATTCTAAACACAAAACTGGGAGCATCAGAACAGACCAAGGAAGCCAGGAAGAAGGCACTGAGAATGTTCGGGGCAATAAATAGGAATGTATCATACAGAAGTGAGGAAGTGATCAGGAAGCTTTACTGTGCACACGTCAGGCCACATTTGGAATACTGCATCCAAGCTTGGTCTCCTAGCTATGAAAAAGATTGTTGGCTTTTGGAGAGAGTACAAAAGAGGGCTACAAAAATGGTTAATGGCATAAGCAACCTGGCATATGAGGAAAGATTGAAGAAATTGAATATGTTTTCACTTAGATATAGAAGGCTGAGAGGAGATCTCATCAAGGTCTTTAAATTTGTCAATGGTCTGGAGAGTGGATACCTTGGGGAAATGTTTGAATTTAACAGAAATGATGCAATTAGAGGTCATAAATTCAAAATTAAAGTTAACCACAGCAGAACAAGGTTAAGGCAAACTTTCTTCACCAACAGGGTAGTGGAACACTGGAACCAGCTGCCAGAAAACATCGTCAGTAGCAGCACATTGAACATCTTTAAAAACAGCATAGACAATCATTATAAGAATATAGGGCTTGCTTTTCAGTATTACAGGGAGGGCTGATTAACAGTTTTGGTGTGCAACTGGTTCAGTGTACAGAGTGCAACCAAGAAGGGCCCTTGTGGCTCATAGTTGCACTAATCTTTTATGTCTTTATGTCTTTTATGACACAAAGCTTACCAGCCCACTCACAAACAGTGGTGACCAGGCTGCGTCTGTCTCCCACCTCAGTCACATGTTGGCCGACCGTGTACCCTCGCCTCGCTCACGCTACACAACAGAAGCACAGACCCCTGAGCGTGCTTTTGTAGTGTCTACATATGAAGAATAATTACGTCACGATTGTGTAATACCGCCCGGTGAAGGAAATGAGTCGCAGTGGCTGGGAGAATATCGGCGAATTACCGCTGTGCATAATTTGCGCTGCCGACAGCAATAAGTGTTGTATATTATTTACAACGAATAAAGGAGTGTTCTTGATCTGAATGACTCGAATATCGTTGATGATTTCATGCTTATCACCTTAAACATCACACATGACGAGTCTTTAAATGCCATCGTTGCTAAAATTAAAAGCGATCTTCGGCACATAGTCTAGTCATTCACGTCCAATCGTGGGAAATTACATTTCCCAATCCCGCGGCCCACCGGCGAAACAGTGTGCGCGGCGCCATTAGCCGTGAATGTGCATAAAGTGGGTCGTGAATCACCCAATAAACAAACAAACAAACAATCGCGGGAAAGTTCATTCCACATTCCCTCATTCCCTAGCGTATTTTGCCATATACAAGTCAATGGGGATTGATGGCGGATTTAAATTCGTCATGGGGATCAAAACAGCACAGATGCATTTCTTGTCTTTTATGTCTATTTCTTCTTGTCACCTTTGACCATTTTTCCGTTTCATATCGTAGTATTTCATATCGTATTCATTTCATTTAGGCATTTCATTTTGTCGTATTTGTGTGGCTTTTATGTGACCATGTTTCCATTTTCTTCGCATTTGATGCCGGAGATGGGTTTCGGACAAATGATGAAAACGCAAAATACCGAGTGGATAAATATCGAAAGAAAAGCAGTGAGTGCACGAAGTATCGAACACTTTAAATATCAGTTCGACAATATCGAATGCGCAAAATATTGAGCATGCAAAATATCGAGTAAGCAAAATATCGAACAAACAAAATATCGAAATGTAAAACACCCAAGTAGCAAAGTAACGAACACTTAAAATAGCGACTGAAAAGGTCTTTGAAGCACCCAGCCAGGCCACTCTCGTCACGCCATCTCCCTCGCCTACATCCTCCCCTTCATTCAACATTCTTAGATGGAATGGAACATTGGTTTTTGCGCTATCATTCTATGAATGCAGTCTACCTGAGAAATGAAGTGAATAGTGATGAAGCACACCCATGTATGACAAAGATGCAACTTGGTTATCATTGTCACAATATGTGGGCGGGAGGAACTGGACGTCGATCGATTTTGACACTCTTTTGCTTGTGTATTATCTCGTTTCAAGCATGCTGAGACGTTCTACCTATATGAACTCATTTCATAGCGAACAAACAATATTTAGAGGTCAAGAATCACGTCTTGCTTGGACCTGATGGGATGCTCATCCTATCGACTTGTCTATTTTCTCCTTTCGCCAACTCGCAATTTGTCCCTTGTCTCCACCCCAACCTCTGCACCATGGCCTTTGTAGCTGGATGTGCGTACCTTATGCGGTGAATTGCACGCAACTATGTCAGTTGTTCAGTTGCGTCCAAAGGTGTTACCTTTGGACATAACCGAAGCATTTTTTCCTTGAAAAAGAGGTGAACAGGGAACAGGGGTGAAAATCGAATTCCCAAAAGTACAATTTCGTAATATTTGTCACCTCAAAGTTAATATCCTTGTCCCCTAACAAATTTTGCAAATCCACCTGTGGCAAAATTGGTCTGGTCATTCATATTCATGACGAAACCAACATCAATATTATACTCTTACTTTGGAACCCTAAGTTTTATGCTGCAGGCTACATGGTTGCCAGTATGTATATGAGGTATATAAGATTTCACATAAGATCACATGCACATTGTGATTAACATAAGGTAATCGAATCATTGTTAATTTTCCCACACCAGCATTAAACAGTTATTAATGTTGTCCACTATGTTAAGCTTTCCTTTGTGTTGGACATAATACTAAGCAAACAACTAAAATGATTTACGTGTAGATAATGCCTCAGTAATCAGGGAAATGAAGTTGAACATATGCCTAAGTTGTTCTTTATCCTATTATTATAGTAAACAATTATTGAGATGCAGTATTATAATGTTGATCTTTTTTCTTTAATGTGCTTTATAGTTGTAACTTCAATCAGCATTGACAAAGAAATATAACCGCAAAAATAATGCTGTCCTTGACCAACACAATGTAGGCACTTGATCGCCATTCATTTAAACATGCTGCACAGTCAGATATATATCTTTGCATGCTTTTTGTAGTTCACTTGCTCCTCCAAAACTGGCTGCGTCCCCCAATAATTTCAACTTTTAACTTAAGATCCTACTTGGCATGCTTCCAAATTTGTGGCTACCCATTGCCTTCATTTAGTGTGCCCTTTCTCAATAATTTTCAGAAACCTACACCTATGCTTACAGTCTCTTAAGCTTCACCTCGCAGCAAAGTAATGTTGTTTTCGACCCAGCAACACTGCCATCATTGTTAATCATCCTATGTATCATCCGATGTATTGCCAGTGATTCTAGACATGAACTAAACTGGGCTAAGGGGGAAACAGATGGTAACTTTTGGCTTGGGAAGTGTCAAATCATGGAATTTGACAAACATCAAAATAATCCAAAAGAGACATGGAAAATTCTTCACCAGTTACTCAGGCAAGCCCCTTCAAAGCATGATATCCCTTAAAAAATTAACACAGATGCAGACATCACTCTAGAAAATGACGCAGCTATAGTTGAAGGATTAGTAAATATTTCACAGAAATTGCACCAAAATTGAGAGAACAAATTCCTGAAAGCAACATCAACGCTTTGGAATATATGCACATCTACCCAGGTATGTCAATAGAGCTATTAGCAGTAACAGAAGACAATTTATATACAATGAATGCTTCTTTAAAAAAATGTTGGGTCTGAAATTGATGGAATAAATTATAGGCTATTTAAACAGTCATATAAGTCAATATTACCACACTTAACCCATATCATTAACTTATGTCTGAGTAGTGGGATCTTCCCAAGTCATTCAAAATTGCTGTTGTAAAGCCCATCTACAAAAAAGATGACCCATCAACATTTAATAACTACAGACCAATTAGTATTCTTCCATATATATCAAAAATATTAGAAAAGATAATCTACAATACCAATACCAACTCTCGGAACATTTCACCCTACATAACCTACTTTCAGACTTTGGTTTCAGAAAAGAGAGGTCCACATACATGCCTCTACTCTTAATACAGAGCATGATTACTAAAGGATTTGAAAATAATGAATATGTTGTAGGAATTTACCTTGACTTGAGAAAGGCATTTGATTCCGTTGACAAAGAAATATTGTGCGCAAAAATGGAAATAGATGGTGTAAAGGGAAATGCAATCAAAATAATACAGTCATATTTATCAGACAGAACACAAGCTACTACAACAAATAGCAGTAACTCTACTATCATAAAAAATTGAAATGGGTGTGCCACAAGGCTCAATTGTAGGCCCCTTGCTCTTTATAATATATATAAATGATATGGTAAATTTATGGGCGCTGTATGACCAACGCAGTCGATGCGCCCGAAAGCGCAAATAACCAACCAACCAATATGGTGAATTTACATATAGAATGAATGTGAGAGATTTCTATATGCTGATGACACTGCCATTTTTATTTCAAAAGTACTCACAGAGCTTCATCACAAGATCACAAATTCCTTGCCAAGAATTTCGCAATGGCTACATTCAAATCTTTTGTCATTAAATGAATCCAAAACTGTATACCAGATATGTAACAATCACAAAACAGATATTGATATCCAGATTGAATTTAATAGAATTTCTATTTTACATCAGAATCCGGTAAAATACCTTGGTGTATATGTAGATGAAAATTTGAAATTTGCATCCCATATCAGTAGTGTCTCAAACATAATAAGTCGCAGCATAGGAATGATATAAAAAATTAAACATCTCCTAGGGAAAAAATCATCTAAAATTGTATAATGCTTTGATTCTTCCATATATAAATTATTTTTGTTTTCTCTGGGGTGCGAACTATGCTAATCAGACACACAAATTATTGTTACTTCAGAAAAGAATGATGCGTATTATTGAGGGTGTGCAGAGTGCAAGTGTGCAGAGTGCAAACCCTCTTTAGTGCAAACCCTCTTTACCCTCCCCAGAGTGCAAACCCTATCTTTAAGAATTACAAAATTTTAAAAGTCCAAGATTTAGCAAAACTTCAAATGATGCTTATTATGCAAAAATTCATTCATCATCAGCTACCTCATCCTATCAGACCCCTTTTCACAAAATTGCTTGACTCCCCATATTCCACAAGATTACAAAACCACTTCCAGCATAGGTATTCAAACAGAAATTATCGTCTCTTCACCATCGAATGTTTTGGACCCAATCTTTGGAACTCCATCATAGCAAAGCATTTTCTGCATTCAGAGATACCAAATTCTAAGACAGTTCTACAAAAATCACATTACGACATATTTCTTGAGCAGATATTAAAATACTTAGCAGTTAATTGTTTCTGTGTGTGTATGTTTGTACTGGGATGCTGGCATGTGAGTGTATGTGTGTGTGTGTGTGTGTGTGTGTGTGTGTGTGTGTGTGTGTGTGTGTGTGTGTGTGTGTGTGTGTGTGTGTGTGTGCACTTAACCATATATAAAAGTTGAAAACACCCAAACACTGGTTCCTCCCACATTCCACCCAGCGACAAGCCCATGCTTAGTTGGATGGAGTTGTGGGAGGAGCCGAAGTTAAAAAAATAAGTACAAATCATGAGTGCTCACCACCATCCGGCCACAAACCAGCTGCTAACATTATAGTTTAGACCCCAATTTCTTGTTGGGATGGATCCAGGGTCAGTCGTATGCCTCCTTTGGGTATGACCACTAACAGCATTCTTTATTATTAGTTCTACTGCTCTAATACCCGATGCTTTGTATGCTTGTTTATTTGTTTTCTATCTCTTAGCTGGGAGTGCCGCGACTTTACTGTTTATTTTATGGTGTCAACGCAAGGTGCTTTCAGTCATTGGGTAAAGGGAGGGGCGCTCCTGGTGGCCTAATCCTGGGTGGTGGACATTAACAAAAAATGTTTTGGGTTATTGGTGCCGGCTAATGCTGTAATATTTGCCAGCGTGTCGTTGCCATACCAAATGTTTTTCTTGATGCTAATGCTTTCTGGGTTTATATTTTCTGACAGGTAAATGATGATGCTCATACATCGCGGGCTGATTAAAGTTTTAAATGTAGACAAATATGCAGTGTCGTCGGGAAAGTCACGTCTGAGGAAGTTCGCGTAATCCTCTGCTTATCTAATGTGTCATCAAGGAAATGTAGGGGAAGAAGTAGTGTTGACTCCCATATTTTTGAATTGGGGTCAAATTCCCCATGCCCTCAATCTGCCTCTCTGCTGCCACTGACTGAGGGGATGAGGAGGGTGATCAAATGGCGGTACGATCAAATATGGTCGCATACAGTCGCCGTGTATACGCATGGACCTGCTACTCGGGATGCATGCTCTGAAACAAAATTCCGTGACAGGTTAGGAGATCGATATGATGAATTCATGTATATATATATGTATATATTCGCAAGAAGGTTGATGCCTTCATACCAGCCACACTATTTGTGACGCTACATAGAATAATCTATGTATATCATAATATAAATAAGGAATATTGTTATGCAATATAATTTGACTAGTACCGCCATGTAATGTCCAAAGACACCTCTGAGTAAATTTGGCTCTGAATTAGAAGGAAGCGTCAATTTTGTTTTTACTCTAGAAATGTGGAAAGTGAATATTCAGCAAAATATTAACAATTAAAAAAATAATTATAAACTGGATGGTTTCAGGGTCGATGTTTGGTCACGTTCTCGGCCATGGGCGTCGGGTCAACATATGAGTAATTTGTCATCCTAAGCTCACTCAATCGCTTAGGAAGCACGACAAATTATATATTCAAGGCATTATACCATGCAAGGTATGGTTAAACGGGCGTATGTAGATCTGCGAATGCATGCAATCTTCCCATTGTCTTGAGGTATGCTGCCATTTTGCATACAAAGTGAACTCTGTTGCAGCTTGTATTCTTGCAATATTCACGTATACCATTCTAAAGGGATCGTCATTGGATAAGTTCGGCAACACGGATACACTTGGAAGTGTTGTGCACAATTCAAACGCTTACACCGCCTGCCTGTTGTGAGTCAGCTTTCCCAAGGCATGATTCAGCATTCGCAGGTGGGGCAGGCCAGTCACGTCCAGCCAATACACTCCACCATCTTTTCAAAGTATCACAGCTCCTTTTTCAGAGACTGATGACGTCATCTATTGACCTGCACCGCTGGCGGTCACAGCGGCCACACAGAGTCGGGGCATCTGGCAGCTGCTGCCCTGACGTCATGTGGAGTCGGGGCATCTGGCAGCTGCTGCCCTGACGCCATGTGGAGTCGGGGCATCTGGCAGCTGCTGCCCTGACGCCAAGTGGAGTCGGGGCATCTGGCAGCTGCTGCCCTGACGCCATGTGGAGTCGGGGCATCTGGCAACTGCTGACCTGAAGCCTTCCAGAGTCGAAGCAGCTGGCAGTCGCTACCCTGAGGCCGTGCAGGGTCGAATCAGTTGTCAGCCGTTTCCTCGAGACCGTGTAGCCGAGACAGACAACTCGAAAAAGTGGCGTGAAAACAAAATTGTGTGTCTGGGAAATGTGCTCCCATTAGAACATATACATGTTCTGAGCCTACTCTTGGTGGCAAGCTCCGTGTGGGCTCATGCTGGTCAGGGGAGGGAAGGGTAGATGGTGAGAATGGGGACACGGCTGCACCAGATCTGTGTGTTGGCCCACGGACATACACATATCTCTTACGTGGGCTCATACCGATCCGAGTAGTGATGGGTAAATAGTAGGAATGAAGACTGCGGGTGCCAACACAGAATGTACGGGCTTTTCTGCACGCGTGCACCCTGGAGTGCGTGCAGTGTGCGCGATTCAAACTGCCTCATAATGCAGTTGGAAGGCAAGCAGTGATCTATGGTATTGTTCGAATGTCTATTGACTGATTTGTGGACGCGTGAGATCGCCATCGAACCTGATATATGAAGTTGTTCCGTTGCGAGTTAGCTTCGGAACGGACTTGCAAAGGTAATATATTGATCGCCATCTTGTCCTGCACTATGGACTGGCCCATACATTCTGCTGGTTAGTACACGCTTGTTAGCGAAACGGACGAAACGAAGAAGAGAAACGGAGAAAGAGGAGGGGAGGGAGAGGTGGTGATGAGACAGAGAACGAAAGTAGCGACTTAAACGATCGTGCACTGTTGTTTCTGGTTTAATTAACCCATGACCCGGGAAGTTGTCTAGCAATACATTATTGAATCATATTGTTAATTGTGGCATGAAATAACTTTGAGTGTTGTGCTTGGTGATGGAGTGACCGAGTTTAGTTGTTTGGGAGGCCGCCGTGTACCAGGTTCTCCATGACGACCATCAACTAGGCCTGCTTGGAGTCTCCCGGAAGTGGACCCCTCTCCCGTCGTCGTCAGCACTTGCTGGCAATCAATGCAGCTAAATTGAACCAATTCCAAGTCTGATTTGCAGAATATATCGACTTAGATGCCAACTGTTAGCGGAAGTGAAGAGTCGGAAGACGTTCTATGACGGATTCAAAAGTAATGCAGTTAATTCAGTAGCGGTGACATTTAAAACTGGTGATGACGTGCCAAAGATGACGTTTCAAGATCACGTGTCAACTTGTTTACCTATTTGCGGCAACAATATTTCCAGAAATGTGCATGTGCTGTGAAATAGCTGATTATTAAGGTAGCATGTCCAAGGCTGAACAGTACAAACATTTCTGTCTATGGAGTAGGTAGAGCGAGTCGGTATTCGTGAGCATCACTCCGGGGTTGAGTGTTGCCCTTTGCATTGCTGTATCAGTGTAGCATTTGACTGCCAAAAATCGGCTCACATAAATAGCATGTTGTTGAATGGTAGACAGCTTAGATTAAAGCATGATGCACATTGTATGACCCTGGGGCATTCAATTACCGCATTGTATCCATTGTTCCCGTTCTGGCTGCATGACGTGCCCGCCTATCTGTCCTTTAATTTTTACCGGAACGTCGGGCTTTGTTGTTATCAAATTATGTTATACTCTTAGTATTCAAGCTAATTCAGCTAAGGGCAACCTACGCTGACCCCAAGGCAAAGAGGGGGAGGAGGGGTGCTCTCGAGAACCGCATTATTTTCCGCGGTGGCGGTCCAATGTGTGGATGTAAAGACACGAAACTTTCTTGTACCTTCTTACGAGATTTTCTTGTACATACATTTGGCATTTCTCGTACAAATTTTGGGTCATGGTCATCAACGATCCTTGATCTCCGACGGGGTCAAGGTGAAATATTCAAAAAGTATTCCAAAAGTTTGGATGTGCTGTCATTGAGACGAGTTGCAACATACCAACATACCAAGACTAAACACAACCATCTGCTCCTTCATCACGACGAAGAACGCCTCTGTCTTTTCGCCTTGTCAGGTGAATTTTCGCCTTAGTTTTAAACTGTATGGAGAGTCGAAATTATATTCGGATAATTTTGCACACTGAAAGTGATACAGCGCATGTAACAGACATTCGGGTTTAACATGTATTAAAGATCATTGAGAAAAAGTAGGGCACATTAGCGTGCATGTTTCTACACAATACCATCCAGTTGAAAAGTGTCTCTGTTTCTTCGGACTTGTATCTGATTTCGGCTTCAGTGCCATACAAGTCGTCCGAAATGAGATTGCATGGCCCGCCAGTGACCAAGGCAATCTGAGCTCGTGTGATCAAACCTTATTTGGTCTTTCTAAGCAATTGTTTTTCAAGTAGTGTATGCATAGGCGAAGGCTAAAGTGATGGCTTTATGAATCCATATATTGTAACACGGTGACCTAATGTCAGGCCACGGTGTCCAAAGGCTGACAGCTTACACATATTTTTCGATATCGTTTAACTTCTTCTTTAGAACAACATTTCTACTCTTCAGGAAAAAGACCGGTAGTATTCAAGATGGAAATATTTAATTTGACCCTACGGCATGATGTGATATGACCTTAGGACTTTCGGATGTCTGTTACAAGTATACGTTGTGCTTCAGTGATTCTGTCGAAATGAACCGCACACACACACACACACACACACACAACACACACACACACACACACACACAATATATATATATATATATATATATATATATATATATATATATATATATATATATATATATATGAGACGGGGAGGTTTACAACCCCCAACACCACCCGTCTCCCGGCCCGGTGACCATTGCCGGCCTGCCCTGCGAGGGCTAATGTGGAATGTCATTGTTACTTTGCCGAATCGAAGGTATGCCTGATGGCACTGCCTTTGCCGAGCCACATTCATCAATCACCGGGATCGGCGAGTGTACTGACGCACCGCGCCGCCGTGTATATTTAACATCCTCGGCGACAGTCTCGGCCTCGGCCCACCTACCAGCCGCCGGCGCAGAAGAAACATCCTGCACAGCGGCGGATATGGGCACATCCGCCAGACGGCCGGCCGGCCGGTCACCTTGGCCGTCGGCTTCGCTCGTCACGTTCCGACACCACGACCGCCAAATGTAGCCGAGCACGTGTATCCGGAGTGGCGGCGTGTCAAAGCGGCACCGATCTGGCGTCGACAGGCTCCGTCCTATGCTGCCATGTCTTGTGCATAATGCAACGCCGGCGTCGGCCCCCTCTGTATGCTGCACCCAGTCGCCATTCTGCTGCGCTTCCGGTGCATGCTCGAGTAATGTCGATGAGTCGGTGCCGGCGGCAGGTCAGGTGCGAACACACCGCACTGGAAGGTGCTCAGAGCTCTTCTGTGACAATTTCAGGGGCACAACCAATTCAAAATCAGCTTTGGTAATTCGAACTCATCGGCACTTTTACTCTGGTTTCACCCGTCTGTTGTCGGCATGACCAGTCTGCACCCTAGTTTGACCAATCTGTTCGGCGACTGGGCCCATCACATTATGATTCCAGGATTGGGGATGCTTGAAGTCAGTGCTCTGTATAATCCAGTGGCCATTGCCACATGCTCATATCAAAACGCATGACTCTTTTTCATGCTGGATTTCTTGCCGATATTTTTGTTTGTCAGCTTTGTGTTGTGTTTTCCTGACATATTATGAAAATACAGATTGTGCGCTGTGCGCATCACGCATATCAGTCAGGGTGTGCGTCAGGTTCAGCCATGCCATTGTCATCACGTTACAATGCCAGGAATATCGTTCTGATGATGGTGGCGCAGCACAGCAATAGTATGCTTCGGAGAAACTGAGAAACGTGAACAATTTGTTTGGGGAAAGCTATATATGGGAATGTAATTAAATCACCATTCTGCCTAAAATAAGTAATCAAAAACATTCTCATGTCGAATTCGGCGATTTCGGTTTCCTTTAATGATAAGATTCGCCTCTAAAGACAAGCAACAACAACCCTGCACTCTCACACAGTCAGGGTCGTAGCTCAGCCGATAGGCGGTTCGCCCCCGATCGTCAGGTCGGGGGTTCGAATCCCACAACCAGCTGGATTTTCTCGCTCACCGGCGACCAGTCAGAGTGAGCAGTCAGCGAAGCTAGGTCACCCAGCGGTCGGGTGCGTCGGAAACAGCCCCAGGTTCTGCTGCACGCTCACTCGGTGGCGGGCGCCGGCGCGTGCTAACGACCACACGAGGGAACGTCGAGAGAACGAGTCCCAATCCTCGCCACATGGCGCACCACCGAAGCGCTTCGGTCAGCTTGCTCGGCCCACTCGGGACTGGTGAAACCAGGGTCATGTGCTACTTGACGAGGGTCGAGGCGTGTTGTGACGTGGGTTGGGGTGTAATCTGATGAGGGTCAAGGCATGACCGGGCGCGTGTCGATATGTGGCCTGACGAGGGTCCAGCGTGACCTGGTGAGGATTCAGGCGTGACCTGGTGAGGGTTCAGGCGTGACCTGGTGAGGGTTCAGGTGTGACTTGACGAGGATCAAGGTGCAGTTTGATGAGGGTCAAGGCGTGATCGAGCTCGTGTCGAGGCGTGGTCTGACGGTGGTCGAGCAGTAACACAGCGACTGTGACAACAGCAGAACGCTATGGTTGAGCTAGAACCGGCCTGGTCATCAGCACGTGGATTGCGCTTAGCGCTTTGCGCCTGCATAACCTCGCACCGGGATTGAGGCGGAGGCATTGGTGCTTGGAATATCACCTCGACTTTCTGTCAGGTAAGGCTATAATTTCTCTATGTGACGATATTTACGACTCCTCGTACGCAGCCCACGGAGTGAACGACTTGCGCACTAGACGTATCCAGTAGGTGTCATCTACTGAGTACCCCTCATTAAGTTATTTCAGGGGTGAATCTAACCCTCACACCACCAGTTGTCGCACCCATTTCCGGCTATCACTGGTTCAAGAACGACTCTGTTTGAATGACAAATTAGTAGGAGAAAGCAACAGGTCTTAGCAAAACGCGAAGCTTGTTGAAATGTTCAGCTATAAATATAGTCCCTCAACGTCAGTTCCTTGGTCAATGTTCTTGCATGTTCAGTTTGCCCACCTCATCCCACAATCCAGGCGCCGGTATCGAATGATACAGATTGGCAGCGAAGAACAGCGGAATGTTACTGGTCGCTAGCGGAACAGCGGAATGTTACTGGTCGCTAGCGGAACAGCAGAATGTTACCGGTCGGTAGCGGAACAGCGGAATGTTACTGGTCGCTAGCGGAACAGCAGAATGTTACTGGTCGGTAGCGAAACAGCAGAATGCTACCGGTCGGCAGCGAAACAACGGAATGTTACCGATCAGCAGCGAAGCAGCAGAATGTTACCGGTAGACAACGGAGCAGCAACATCAACAAAGAGCAGGATAACACGGAGTATGTTCGGGCAGCATATTATCAGAATTGCATCAGCATAGCACAAATGCAAATTGTTCTTCTATATCTCCAATCGAATGGATAATATTGTTTCATGATGAATTGAAGTTATACATTGTGTCCACCCAATCACAAACTGACAACCATCCACAGGATAGGTGAGGAAGGAGGGGTGGTGAGGTGGTGGAAGGGGTAGAGGGGTCACCACCCCTCCACCCCTGATGAGTAATACTCACAGGAGATTTGAGGAGAGCATCAATGGACTAGTACGGAAGCGTCCATAATCAGTTCCGACTGTGACAAGTGCACATTGTGAGCAGAGTTGAGAAAAGTATGCAAAGGTGGTCAGCATAGCGCGCTCAGTCCCACCCAAGTCCTAACATCTGATGTGTGGCAGTGTTCAGAAATTGTCTACAAAGAAATAGCTGCCTCTGCACGCCCATGTGATTTCTATTGGGCGCGCTTACCCTTCACCGCGATGCGTTTACCATACTATATAGTTTTACCGACAATTCCATCTGGTATATACTGATTGGAGCTTTGTGCATAACCGTGTGGGGACCTCGGGGATTGAATACAGTTTCAGCATTCCATAATACCCGGTAGTGTCTGTTATTCCTGAAAATGTTCGCAGAATACAAGCAAACGTCAGCAGCTGAGAGCAGCTCTCCGTGTAGTGATTCGCCAGATACATGAACAACATCGGACGGTGCAGGCCAGCAAATGGGTCAAGGCACCAACACATCAGCATTGCACTGAGATGGATGGACTGGTGCACCTAGCACTTAAACAGCGTCGTCTAAAAATGACTCGTAATGTACGAACAGCGTGGTTCGCAGCTGTTCTGAATTCCTATGTTGCGCCTAAGGATTCAGCCAGAATATACCGCTCTGTTCTCTGCATACTGAGGATTTGGAACACAATTGCGTGTCCACGTACAACCATGCATTTCCTACCGTCGGTGTTCAAGACAGTAAGAGGCAGAAGGAAGCCCAGGCAGCACTTCTTCTCTGTCGTTACATACCCACGTGTGCTCGGGTGAATGCCTGCAATAGATGCGCCTGGCCAGCAACACCTCCCTGTTGCTACATGTATATCTGTGCCCGGTGTTAAAGCCTGCAATAGATGCGCCAGGTGGGCACTTCTTCCCTGTTGTTACATACCTTCGTGTGCTTGGTGTCGATGCCTGTAAAAAATGTGCCTAGCCTGGGCTTCCTCCGTGTTGCTACATGCCTACGTGTGCTTGGTGTTAAAGCCTGCAATAGATATTCCCGGCGGCACTCCTTCCCTGTTGTTGCATACCTAGGTGTGCTCGGTTTGAATGGCTGCAGTAGATGTGGCGGGCCGGCACTTCCTTCCCGTTGTTACATGCCTCGCGTGCTGTCGCCGCGACGGAACCGTCGAGCGGCGCGGCAGAATTAATCGGCGCGCGGCGCGGCACGTCCCGTTGTTTTCCGCCGCTAAACGATCGCCGAACGAGCGCCGAAGCAATAACGTCCCGACGCGTCGACATCGTTTGCGGCTGGCGGCGGCCGCCGACGCGTCGCCTCCGTCCGCCGCCGCCGTCTGGCGCGTCGCTGCCGTCGCCGGCCCGCGACCGCCCGCCGCCGCCGGACTGCCAGGCGTCACGACGTGACGCGGCCGTGACGGCCGTGACGGTCGTCTGCCCGGCGGCGACGTCGTACATCAGCCGGCCAGCAATAGCTGTCCCGCCGCCGGGCCGCCGGCCGCCGTTGCGGATAATCGTGGAAAGGTATATGAGATACGGGCCGGCGCACCCCCGAGGACAAACGACCGTGGCAAATGACGCAATGACGGCGCATAGCGAGCTGGCAGCGGCAGCGGCACATATCGCGGGAGACAGGCGCACGCCAGATGATGGTGATGTACACGCCAGAGGAGGGAGGCGCACACCAGATGATGGTGATGTACACGCCAGAGGAGGGAGGCGCGCACCAGATGATGGTGATGTACACGCCAGAGGAGGGAGGCGCACACCAGATGATGGTAATGTACACGCCAGAGGAGAGAGGCGTGCACCAGATGATGATGGTGATGTACGCACCAGAGGAGGGAGGCGCGCACCAGAAGAGAATGGCACGAATGGCGAGAAACGCACGTCAGAGGAGGATGATGACGCATGCCAGAGGTGTTGATGTTGAAGATGTTGATCATACGTTCCCCACCGTTGGGATCCCTGGTGTCCGAAACCTATCATACTTTTCTTGTTGTTGAGTTCAACCCGACGTGAGAAACTGACAAACGTCGGGAATATACGGCATCCTCGTGACGTTTCCCAGTCATCGGGTGTCATCTGAAGCGGGTCAATGGTCTCGCCCGACGGTCCTGCCCGTGTCCGTCGGACTGGTCTCCGTCGGGCCGATGCTACCATGGCACGCGACGTGTAGCATCGGATGCCATGGTAGCCGACGGATGGGCCCTCCGGCCTGTCTGACCTGTCCAGGCGTGTCGCCTTTGAATGGGTTGTGCAGCTATTGCATGCTATTATGTATTGCAGAATTGCAAACAACATTTTTCCCTTTCTTCATGATAGTGCCGGAACCATCATCTTCGTTGCAGTTTCGGCTGCCATCTGCTGAATATGTTTCCTCTGTAGCGGTAGCCCGAAATAGCCATTGACACGGCGGGGATGTCAACCCGAGAAGGTCTAAATGTATGGAGCCCGTGCAATAACCTACCATTTTATGACCGCGGAATGGTAATCTTTGTCTCTTCGGCAGTACGGTGAGGGGTGGGGGTGGGGGTCGGCTGCTTGTGTCTGCGTTAGTCAGCGGAAAGGAGAATGGAAAGACCAGAGGTTGACCATAGCTTTCGATTAGCTCAACTAAAGTGTGGACCTTAAAAATAAATACAGAAAGAATGTTGGGCAACAGAACCTTAGTTGTACAAATATGACCTTCACGGTAAGTGTGGAAAGGGGAAACGGGCACTTGAACAGGAAACAGTCACAGTCTCACCATTCTGCCTTGAAAATCGTTCCTGCGTCCTGAGGTCGGACCCTACCTAGAAACTGAAGCGTGTAACGTCATTGATGATGAGATGCACACAAACGCCAGATAGCTAGGCATTTTGATGGCACCAGATGAGGATGGTGACACACGCCAGAGGAGGATGGTGACACACGCCAGGGGAGGATGGTGACACACGCCAGAGGAGGATGGTGGCACATGCCAGAGGAGGATGGTGACACGCCAGAGGAGGATGGTGGCACATGCCAGAGGAGGATGGTGACACGCCAGAGGAGGATGGTGACACACGCCAAAGGAGGATGGTGACACACGCCAGAGGAGGATGGTGACACACGCCAGAGGAGGATGGTGACACACGCCAGGGGAGGATGGTGACACACGCCAGAGAATGATGGTGACAAACGCCAGAGAATGATGGTGACACACGCCAGAGGAGGATGGTGACACACGCCAGAGAATGATGGTGACAAACGCCAGAGAATGATGGTGACACACGCCAGAGGAGGATGGCGACACGCCAGAGGAGGATGGTGAGACACGCCAGAGGAGGATGGCGACACACACGAGAGGAGGATGGTGACACACGCCAGAGGAGGATGGCGACACACGCCAGAGGAGGATGGCGACACACGCCAGAGGAGGATGGCGACACACGCCGGAGGAGGATGGTGACACACGGCAGAGGAGGATGATGGCACACGCCAGAGGAGGATGGCGACACACGCCGGAGGAGGATGGTGACATACGCCAGAGAATGATGGTGACACACGCCAGAGGAGGACGGCGACACACGCCAGAGGAGGATGGTGACACACGCCAGAGGAGGATGGTGACACACGCCAGAGGATGATGGCGACACACGCCAGAGGAGGATGGTGACAAACGGCAGAGGAGGATGATGGCACACGCCAGAGGAGGATGGCGACACACGCCGGAGGAGGATGGTGACACACGCCAGAGAATGATGGTGACACACGCCAGAGGAGGATGGCGACACACGCCAGAGGAGGATGGTGACACACGCCAGAGGAGGATGGTGACACACGCCAGAGGAGGATGGTGACACACGCCAGAGGAGGATGGTGAGACACACCAGAGGAGGATGGCGACACACGCTAGAGGAGGATGGTGACACACGGCAGAGGAGGATGATGGCACACGCCAGAGGAGGATGGCGACACACGCCGGAGGAGGATGGTGACACACGCCAGAGAATGATGGTGACACACGCCAGAGGAGGATGGCGACACACGCCAGAGGAGGATGGTGACACACGCCAGAGGAGGATGGTGACACACGCCAGAGGATGATGGCGACACACGCCAGAGGAGGATGGTGACACACGGCAGAGGAGGATGATGGCACACGCCAGAGGAGGATGGCGACACACGCCGGAGGAGGATGGTGACACACGCCAGAGAATGATGGTGACACACGCCAGAGGAGGATGGTGACACACGCCAGAGGAGGATGGTGACACACGCCAGAGGAGGATGGTGACACACGCCAGAGGATGATGGCGACACACGCCAGAGGAGGATGGTGACACACGGCAGAGGAGGATGATGGCACACGCCAGAGGAGGATGGCGACACACGCCGGAGGAGGATGGTGACACACGCCAGAGAATGATGGTGACACACGCCAGAGGAGGATGGTGACACACGCCAGAGGAGGATGGTGACACACGCCAGAGGAGGATGGCGACACACGCCGGAGGAGGATGGTGACACACACCAGAGGAGGATGGTGACACACGCCGGAGGAGGACACGGTGACACACGCCAGAGAATGATGGTGACACACGCCAGAGGAGGATGGTGACACACGCCAGAGGAGGATGGTGACACACGCCAGAGGAGGATGGTGACAGATACACATGTACACATAGCTGGCGATTCCGGGCGGGTTGGAGGGTGTGTTACTTGGTCCCTCACTTATGATATCATTTTCCATATTTACTCTGAGAATATGTCCTGAAAATATAGACTTGAACCCCCCCCCCCCCCCCGTCTCTTGGAGATCCCAAGCTCTACACACACGTCAGAGAAGGAGAGAAACACACCAGATGAGGATGGTAAGCACATAGTAAAGTAGGATGGTAAGCACATTGCAGAGCAGGATGATAACGCACGTCGAAGGAGGATAATGATGCCCACCTCATGATAATCCCTGGTGGATACGCCTCCGGACAAGGCATGGACAGTTGCAGGGAAGTGATAGGACAAGACAGGGATAGTTGCCGCCAGTGGTGAGAGTAGACAGGGACGGTTGCGGACATTGGCGTTACCAGACATGGGCAGTGGCAGGTAGTGGCGTGACCAGACCTGGACCATTTCTGGCAATGGTGATGACGCGAAAGAGGCGCGGACATACACCATGAGTGCGACCATCAATTTTGCTGGGTGGCAGACTCCGAACGCCGCGACAGTGAAGAGCCAACGACAAATGGGACCAGGAAATATTGCACATTCTACATGGGCACAATTTATTGCCACGCGATGGCCCAATATTGCATCTCTTGTCCCATCTATTAACATGAACATTGTAATCCCACGCGTGAGTGAAATTATACGAAGATAAGCCGGCAACAACTCTTGATTAAAATCGATGTAAGTGTGTCAATGGCAATCATCAATAGTGTCAGGCATTTCTGCTGGTGCCCATTCTCCTATCGTCACTTATCCCGTTCTGCAGCACCAACGCACCGCACGCGGGGACAGGGAGCATCTCACCCGAGGAGGTGCGCAGCAGAACGCTTCACAGATACACCCAGACACATATACACACGTGTGTGTGTGTGTGTGTGTGTGTGTGTGTGTGTGTGTGTGTGTGTGTGTGTGTGTGTGTGTGTGTGTGTGTGTGTGTGTGTGTGTGTGTGTGTGTGTGTGTGTGTGCGTGCGTGCGTGCGTGCGTGCGTGCGTGCGTGCGTGCGTGCGTGCGTGCGTGCGTGCGTGCGTGCGTGCGTGCGTGCGTGCGTGCGTGCGTGCGTGCGTGCGTGCGTGCGTGCGTGCGTGCGTGCGTGCGTGCGTGCGTGCGTGCGTGCGTGCGTGCGTGCGTGCGTGCGTGCGTGCGTGCGTGCGTGCGTGCGTGCGTGCGTGCGTGCGTGCGTGCGTGCGTGCGTGCGTGCGTGCGTGCGTGCGTGCGTGCGTGCGTGCGTGCGTGCGTGCGTGCGTGCGTGCGTGCGTGCGTGCGTGCGTGCGTGCGTGCGTGCGTGCGTGCGTGCGTGCGTGCGTGCGTGCGTGCGTGCGTGCGTGCGTGCGTGCGTGCGTGCGTGCGTGCGTGCGTGCGTGTGTCTGATGTGTGTCTGATGTGTGTCTGATGTGTGTCTGATGTGTGTCTGATGTGTGTCTGATGTGTGTCTGATGTGTGTCTGATGTGTGTCTGATGTGTGTCTGATGTGTGTCTGATGTGTGTCTGATGTGTGTCTGATGTGTGTCTGATGTGTGTCTGATGTGTGTCTGATGTGTGTCTGATGTGTGTCTGATGTGTGTCTGATGTGTGTCTGATGTGTGTCTGATGTGTGTCTGATGTGTGTCTGATGTGTGTCTGATGTGTGTCTGATGTGTGTCTGATGTGTGATGTGTGTCTGATGTGTGTCTGATGTGTGTCTGATGTGTGTCTGATGTGTGTCTGATGTGTGTCTGATGTGTGTCTGATGTGTGTCTGATGTGTGTCTGATGTGTGAGTGCGTGTGTATAGATGTATGGGTGTGTGGGTGTGTGATGCATGGGTACGTGGTGAGTGGGTGAATGGGTGTGTTTGGGTGTGGGTTTGTTGTGGAGGAGTGGGTACTGCGGTTTTGCGTGATATCTACACACCGAGCCAGGTGTGCAGATATCACGATATACCTGTCGATGACGCCAGCCAACAGGTAAGCGATGACAGACATACTCCGGCGGTGGCTGGCCGAGTCATCCCACCTGATACCGGATTCTCCCGCGGGATTTACGGTCGCCCGCCACCAATCTCGCGCAGAGGTCGTGAGTCAGACTCGTATCCGCCGCGCCACTCCGTGCCGCCGGCGGCCGGGGCGACCATTCCGGCGTGGCGCCGCCTCCGGGCTGATCCGCCTGATCCGCCTGATCCCGCCTGATACCTCCATCGGCACAGATCAGAGATCACGTTCAGTTGACGACGCGGCAAAACTGCCGGCGGCGCCGCGCCGTCATCGCCACACTGGCGCGCCGAAAATGACGTCACGCCGACAGCCGACGCGACGGCGAAACGCGGTCGGGACGATGGCCGTCGGGTGAATGCCCTGGAGGTGGGCGATGCTCATCACATCATGGTGCATCGCACAGTGGCAGGCTGCTGCGATTCTCGTGATATACGGGGGAAATTTTTTTCCTTAAGAAATGGGTGCGATATATAGCTTGCTTTCTTCATATCGGTTGAAATATCATCAATTAAATAAATGTTGTGAAAAAATGTCATCGGCTAATTGTAGGCTTTGGTGCGCCCAACGATGAGTTTCACGTAACACAATCTTGAGGGTGGGAGGGAGTGTTCATCAACAATTCCAAGGATCATTCAGCGATATAAAGTGCAGATTAATCTTTCGTTTAATGGAAATTAATGCGTTTTCGGTCCTGTCTGTACTTTGGTCCTCCCTTGTAACTTCTTCACATCGACAAAGATAACAAAAAGCGCAACCATTTACTTTGGTCTCATTTGAATACCGTACAGTGATAGTGTTTTCTATTTGGTGGCTTCGTCTACATCAGTTATAAGGTGACTATTGGTGACTTCGCAATTGCCGCTGCGCTACTTCGGAATATTATGACACATGCATTGAGAAAAATGGAGTGTGTGAATTGTCAATTGAAGTGTAGGTAGCAACTGCAACGTGCCCGTCTCATGAGGATAGGGAAGTGGCAGGCAAGGGAGTCCACGGATCAAAGTGAATATATACCAGGTACGTCATAGTCACGAAGCAAGTGTCTTATCTCTGAATGGTGCTATTGGTTTTGTTCTTTCTTTTCACACACACACACACACACACACACACACACACACACACACACACACACACACACACACACACACACACACACACACACACACACACACACACACACACACACACACACACACACACACACACACACACACACACACACACACACACACACACACACACACACACACACACACACACACACACACACACACACACACACACACACACACACACACACACACACACACACACACACACACACACACACACACACACACACACACACACACACACACACACACACACACACACACACACACACACACACACACACACACACACACACACACACACACACACACACACACACACACACACACACACACACACACACACACACACACACACACACACACACACACACACACACACACACACACACACATATATATATATATATATATATACATAAATATTTCTTTTTGTGGATGTGTTATCGAAATATGTCCATAAGAAAGGGAGACAATGCTTTTGTATATTGTTTATCATTGCTTTATTTTGATTCATTTTGAATTAGAGTATGCAATAAGTTGCGTTCCAGATAAGTGACTGTTGGCTATGTACATTAATTATAGCTACAGACCTGTCAATGTAGCAGTTTTTTAGTCAGCGAGGTAAACAGCCTGCAAGAAGGCATGTTTTTTTTGGCCATTTGTGTGGAATATAATGGGCCAGGGTAAAATATGTGAAAATTGCTCGAGGTATATATATATATGTATATGTATAGGTATGGTATACTTGAGCACATTTTAATTGCGAAGCTATCTGTCAAACTCCACACTGCCTCCACCCATGGGCGATCAGTGTTTACTGCCCCCGTCATTCAAAATCGCTCCTGCTATCCTCAGCTTCTCAATCGTTCCCGGCGTATTGATACTACTTTATCAAGTGCCGCATGACTGGCGAACAATGCCGGCTGAGGTGACCACCGCCGGGGATCAGCAGCACGTTGCGTAACACTTTCATCAGATGGTTTGCACGTGCACAGCTCGGCCCGCATAAATCATACCGCTGACAGCTCGTGAACAGCAACCAGCCATTACTCGTGCCTGGACGATCGCGCTGTCACGGCCGCTCCTCTGTGCGCCTGGACGCGTGGTGCTGGAATAACCGGCCGGCGCTCGTGCCCGATCCCATCGGCACTGACGCGCCCGAGATCGATCACAATGGCACAACTGCCCGCCTCTGACGGTGTGGTCCAGCGGCGAGACGGGCCGCCGCTGATGATGGGCTCAGCGCCGAGACGGGCCGCCGCTGATGGCGTGTGCTTAGCGGCGAGATGGGCCGCCGCTGATGGCGTGGGCTCAGCGTCGAGATGTGCCGCCGCTGATGGTGTGGTCCAGCGCGGAGACGGGCCGCCGCTGATGGTGCGGGCTCAGCGCGGTGACGGGCCGCCGCTGATGATGGGCTCAGCGCCGAGAAGGGCCGCCGTTGATGGTGTGGGCTCGGCGCCAAGACGAGCCGCCGAGACGGGCCGCCGCTGATGATGTGGGCTCAGCGCCGAGACGGGCCGCCGCTGATGATGGGCTCAGAGCGGAGACGGACCGCCGCTGATGGTGTGGGCTCAGTGGCGAGACGGGCCGCCGCTGATGGTGTGGGCTCAGCGGCGAGACGGGCCGCCGCTGATGGTGTGGACTCAGTGGCGAGACGGGCCGCCGCTGATGGTGTGGGCTCAGTGGCGAGACGGGCCGCCGCTGATGGTGTGGGCTCAGTGGCGAGACGGGCCGCCGCTGATGGTGTGGGCTCAGCGGCGAGACGGGCCACCGCTGATGGTGTGGGCTCAGCGTCGAGATGTGCCGCCGCTGATGGTGTGGTCCAGCGCGGAGACGGGCCGCCGCTGATGGTGCGGGCTCAGCGCGGAGACGGACCGCCGCTGATGGTGTGGGCTCAGTGGCGAGACGGGCCGCCGCTGATGGTGTGGGCTCAGTGGCGAGACGGGCCGCCGCTGATGGTGTGGGCTCAGTGACGAGACGGACCGCCGCTGATGGTGTGGTCCAGCGCGGAGACGGGCCGCCGCTGATGGTGTGGGCTCAGCGGCGAGACGGGCCGCCGCTGACGGTGTGGGCTCAGTGGCGAGACGGGCCGCCGCTGATGGTGTGGGCTCAGCGGCGAGACGGGCCGCCGCTGATGGTGTGGGCTCAGTGACGAGACGGGCCGCCGCTGATGGTGTGGGCTCAGCGGCGAGACGGGCCGCCGCTGACGGTGTGGGCTCAGCGCCGAGAAGGGCCGCCGTTGATGGTGTGGGCTCGGCGCCAAGACGGGCCGCCGCTGATGGTGTGGGCTCAGCGGCGAGACTGGCCGCCGCTGACGGTGTGGACTCAGTGCTGCGGCTCAGCGTCACGTGTCGCCAGGGGATCAAAGGTGCCGCCGACGCGCACCACCACCGTGAGAGCAGCTGGACGGGCGGCGGCCGGACGGCGGCGGCGGGCGCGTATATCATCATTAGACCATTTCATCGGACGACAAACCGGATTACGCGGCCGCGTTTGTGGCCGTCACGGGACGGCGTGGGGGGGGGGGGAAGGGGTGGAGAGGGGCGGGGTGAGCCGCCCGGCCCAATCACAGCTGCCCAACTGGGGAAAACAGCCGGGCGTTCAGATCGGTCGCTGTAAACAGCGTCGACTGACGCGAGCACCTCTGTCATGCAAATGGCGCACGCGGCACGACGGCGACCAGATGACCCGACTTTTCAACAGCTGTGACCGTCGTTGACGTCATATTGCTAGCTGCGGCCGTAGGCGGTCTGGTTGCAGCCGAAGTTGAGCGTGTCAGAGCCCAGAGGTCAGGTCGGCTAGTGACCTGATGCGGCGAAGCAAAGTCTAAGCCTTACAAGCCGTCTAATTTACCGATGACCTATTTCTGGGTTGTTGTTCTTGATTACCCGATGACTGTCTGCAGTTGTTGCACACCTGGTAATTTATATATGTGATCACAACCGTATTCTACATAGATACTCGTATGCGGTTGACAAATTTATATTTTTTGGGGAATCTTACAAACATGCTTCGTGTATATATAGGATCTAACAAACAACGCACACCCCTCAGTTTCACACACCAGCACACATTAGAAGCAGGCCAGCGGATTACTTGCATTACACCAGCCGATGCCCAACGAACTAACGAGGAGTAGAACGCTGGGTTAAGGAGCCAACGCTAAACCTGTTCCTTCCAGAACATTGATGGATCAAGGCCCTTTGTTTTTCCGGATATTTATGGAACAAGGCCTTATGCCCTCTCGAACATTTACGGAATAAGGCCTTGTGCCTTCCCAGACGTTTATGGAACAAATCCCAGTACCTAACCAAACATTTATGGAATAAGGTCATGTGCCTATCCGAACATTCGTGGAACAAGGCCCTGTCTTGCTGGACATGTATGGAACTGGTCCCAGGCTCTGCTGATTCACCACAGCTCTTCGTTTTTCGGGACATATCCTGTGCAGACAGAATCATAACGGAAGACCATGACATTAGCTGTAGGTAAGTGTTGGTTACTTTGTGCATAATATCTGCAATTAAATATTGTAACTTATCATCCGTGAAGATGAAACATCTTGTCTTGCAACATTCTTAGTGCCAATTTTTGTGAGCATGACTCCCAGTGGCGACGTTACCGATAGCGGGGATAAAACAGGAACCGTGCAGTCAGTCCGCACAGATGAAGCCGTCATCACCAGGGGAAGCACATGTGGAGTTTTCCAGCTGATCAGCAACCTGTACTGCATGCTCTTCAAGGCTGCATAATTAAACAATGCTGACGTTTTGCTAATTTCTTCGCTGGGGTTAGAGTGTAGGCTTGAACTTTTGGCCGGTGACGCTCCAGCAGCTTTTCGACCAGCAAGCATGGTACCAGATATAGACGCGGGTAGCGTGGCCAACAGAACAGCTAAGATGACAGAACCTTCAGAAATATCTCACTGGAGCCGCTTTTGGTAAAACTTGAAGACGTCCAATTGAGTTTCTCGGTTGCCTGAGTACACCGGCGTGCATTGTGATCAGTAAAAGAACATCTGGATGATAAGCGGGCGTAAACAGGTGACAGAATACACAATTTTGCAAGTGTCCGGAACAAACAGACGAGTGCAGGTGAATGCATGACATTGGTCAAACAGGAGGGTTGACCAACGGGTTGAGAGTTCGTTGAGGGTTGTTGCATTGTCAGGAGAATCACGAGGGGGATGTTCAAACACAGGCGTGGTAGAAGCACGGACGTTAGTCGTTAGAAGTGTGCGGATCGCTGAAAGGACCACTCCAGACAGATGTAAGCAAACAAACAGCAGCTAATAAATCCGTTAAGTCGCCCGGCAGAGGACGGTGGCCGCCGGCGGACCATGTGACTGGCTGACCGCGTGTCAGGCTGACCATGTGTCAGGCTGACTACGTGTCAGGCTGACCACGTGTCAAGCTGACCACGTGTCAGGCTGACCACGTGTCAGGCTGACCACGTGTCAGGCTGACCACGTGTCAAGCTGACCACGTATCAGGCTGACCACATGCCAGGCTGACCATGTGTCAGGATGACCACGTGTCAGGATGACCACGTGTCAGGCTGCCCACGTGTCAGGCTGCCCACGTGTCAGGCTGCCCACGTGTCAGGCTGACCACATGTCAGGCTGACCACGTGTCAGGCTGACCACGTGTCAGGCTGCCCACGTGTCAGGCTGACCATGTGTCAAGCTGCCCACGTGTCAGGCTGCCCACGTGTCCGGCTGACCACGTGTCAAGCTGACCACGTGTCAGCGCCAGGATCAGCCGGAACATTGATACGGCGACGAAAAGTCCCAGCATGTGACGGTGGCCGCCAGTACGAGGTCTGTCTCCGGCGACGACATCCGGCGAGATCGCCGACGAGACGCGCGCCACGCGACAGGCTGGCAGTACCGAGCAGCCGCCCAGGTGCTGGCGTCGAGTCGTCGCTGCCGACGCCGGCCGACCCGCGCCGGCGGCGGCCGGCGGCGGCACGCCAGATAGGGTCGGTGTCGACATCATTCCTGCCGTCAGACACGAGAGGTCGAGTGACTGCGACGTCGGTGCAGGTCACGGTCGTCGACACCAGCTGGATGGTTGTCGACTCCAGCTGGGTGGTTGTCGACTCCAGCTGGGTGGTTGTCGACACCAGCTGGGTGTTTGTCGACACCAGCTGGGTGTTCGTCGACACCAGCTGGATGGTTGTCGACTCCAGCTGGATGGTTGTCGACTCCAGCTGGGTGGTTGTCGACTCCAGCTGGGTGGTTGTCGACACCAGCTGGGTGTTTGTCGACACCAGCTGGGTGTTCGTCGACACCAGCTGGATGGTTGTCGACTCCAGCTGGGTGGTTGTCGACTCCAGCTGGGTGGTTGTCGACACCAGATGGGTGTTTGTCGACACCAGCTGGGTGTTCGTCGACACCAGCTGGATGGTTGTCGACTCCAGCTGGGTGGTTGTCGACTCCAGCTGGGTGGTTGTCGACACCAGCTGGGTGGTTGTCGACACCAGCTGGGTGGTTGTCGACACCAGCTGGGTGGTTGTCGACACCAGCTGGGTGTTTGTCGACACCAGCTGGGTGTTCGTCGACACCAGCTGGATGGTTGTCGACTCCAGCTGGGTGGTTGTCGACACCAGCTGGGTGGTTGTCGACACCAGCTGGGTGGTTGTCGACACCAGCTGGGTGGTTGTCGACACCAGCTGGGTGGTTGTCGACGCCAGCTGGGTGGTTGTCGACACCAGCTGGATGGTTGTCGACTCCAGTTGGGTGGTTGTCGACACCAGCTGGGTGGTTGTCGACACCAGCTGGGTGGTTGTCGACGCCAGATAGCTAGTCCTTTTGACAGCATGCATGGAAGAGTTCGTCAGTTAATGCAATCAAGTTTCTAGTTTCTGCATGCACAGGATGTGCCACGCAATAACACCTCAGGGGCAGGGGAGGGAGCTTGACTTCCCCTCGTACAGAAACAGGGTTAGGTCACCATCAGTTCGTGGGTCTGTGTACGTGCATCGTGTACCATCAGCCTGGATGGATTCTCAGATCTCAATTAATGCACAACTTGTATTAAATGGTATTTCTTGGTGATCGGTAATCACCTTAAAATTTCCATCATGGTGGCGTAGTTTGCATGTGAGTTTGGAATTAGCTTGAAAAATTCCTATGTATTGCAACATATTCTATAAATGCATGTGTCTAAAATGTAGAAAATTGTGTGTTCTCACTACAAATGAAACTATAGTGCGTCAAGAAAGCCAGTGTATGGCGACATTATTTTCCCGGATGTTCGTATTTGTGTAGACCAGTGATTTAGCCAGGTTTTCGGTTCTAAACGGAGCCTGATATTCTCAGAACATCATATCATTTGAAGCCGTCACATCTCACCGAATCGCCTGTCATATGCGCACTGGAGCTAAGCTCACTAAGCGCGCGTGACATCCCTCCCAATTTGGAAGGCGTACGCATACAACATACCACCTCTCACAAAGGCATTCGGCAAATTGAAACATCTTGCCAGTGCTTCCGGCACATTCTTGATTACAGTCCCTGGAAATCAGACATGATTGTGGCGCTCGGTCTGATTGCATTACTGACGCAGAGTTGCCGGAGCCCGCGGCGTCTCGTGCTTCGAGCTCCTCCACCGGGCCTTACCTCGGCGTGGGGGCTGTACGGTTCTTGGGGATGTCCGGAGCTGGGGGCTGCCCGGTTCTGGTGATAGGGTTGCAGCGCTGGAGTACAGATCACTGGAACTCGAGGCTGCACCGACGACGACCGACAGAAACTGGGCCATGTCGGCGCCGTCGCTACAGTTGCCGGTCATCCGTGGTCGTTGCTGTGCACCGGACCTTGTCGGTTCCATCACCAACGTCTCCTTCACCGACGACGAATGTCCGCAGGTCACGACAAATGTCCGCAGGTCACTGAGAATGTCCGCAGGTCACGGAGAATGTCTGGAGGTCACGACGTATGCCGGCAGCCGAGGTCACGACCTCGCCCCGTCGGCCAGTTCACCCGCCTCAGGCCTGTAATCCAGTCAGGCAGCAGACACGCGCTGGTGGCAGTCTGCACAGAAGTGTGTCGCATCGGCGTGGATGGAGTGCGGATGTGAAGCAATAGGCGCTGGCGTCAGCGGTACACCTCGGTGATGACAGAAATGCCTTCGGACGACAGTAGCATACCTCTGTGATGACAGAAATGCTATTGGTCATCAATAGCACACATTCTGTGATGGCAGAAATGCTTCGGACATGAATAGAATGGACGCTGCATAAGCAGTAGCAGTTGATGCGCCCCAAATAATCAATTAATCAGTCGGGTGTCTATAGTACACCTTATGATGCCAGAAATGCCTCGGGCATCAGTGTGCACCAACGCGATGGCAGAAAATCATTGGGTGCCAATAGTACACCTCTGTGATGGCAGGAATTCCATGGCTAAACGGAGCCAGTGTGCAGATGAGCTCCGAACAAGAGGCAGTAATTATGCTACGGCACAGCGGCACAATAATACTTGTGTATGGCACTGGTGTGGATGTGTGGCAATCTCGAAACTGGTGACTCGGTGAGGAGATGTGGTCAACTCCGTTAGCCCCGTACTCCGCTGACCAGACGAGCCGGCGATGAAGAAAAACGTGATCATCCTGCGTGTGTGGTATGCTCTTTTTCAAATCATTGTAGAGAGAACATTTCACTCTATTTATTGCAAAAATTATCTTCTCTTTGTTTTGTTATATCTGAATTTGAAGCCAATCATTATCCATCCAAGGGCGAGCTCCAAGGGCGAGCGTAAGATAACCTTGGCTTTGCTTCTTTCTTCCTTATCATGCGACCCTATGCTCCCGGATCAGCTTGCGTTCCAATATGAGACGGATAAGCAAAGATGCTTTTGAGAGAAGTGCACAAGTTTTTACATAATCAAAGCATTATTTTAAACTTGTTTGCTGTTTAGAACAACTATGCGTAGCTTTATAACTTTTTTTTAATGACTCTGACAACCTGCTTAATCTCTAATTTCGCTTACGTCTGCCCAATTTGCATGATCATAAACAGAATGCAGGGACGAAAATTGAATACCAACAACACGACAATGATTGGGCACAAGGACTGATGTTCATTAAAAACTACATGCGATGAGAACAGCAATGTGCGCCATTCATTTGCGTATCGATAGCTAGCTCAGCTAGCCCGCCCGGAGGCCCTCCAGCCAGTCAGTTCGCTCACCCGCGACGGTTGAGGAAGCCCAATCGTTGAATGAATCACGCCTGTTACGCCGAACAACCAGCTAGCATAATCTGCGGATGAACACTCCGGACGCATAACTCTTCATATGCCGGCTTATTCTCTCTATGATGGCAAAAGATTGTGTCCAATCCCGCTCATAATCTGTCTTCGTAGAGACTCAATCAAGGCAGATCGGATTAGCTAGATTGCTTTATTTCGGCAGCGACCTAGTAACGCCATGGTCACTGGTAATGTCATCAATAATGGTGTCTCACCAGCAACGATGTTATGGGGACTAAGTAAGCCAGGGTCCGCGCTACACTTATCTGCAATCTCGGATGCACCCTCGTGACTCAGTGTGAATATTTGACCTATTGCAGACAGGTACTTGCTACGGATAAGTGTGGCCGAATAATTTAGGGCAAGGAATGAGACGGTGCGTGGAAGCAGATGCACACTTTTCTCGGCTGTACTTTTTGGTGCTGAAGGTCGGCATATGTACTTTGTAGGCTAGAGGCATATATTCGCTCGTGACTGCAATATGAAGTTATGGCAGCGGATGTGTTTTGGACCACATCGCAGCCCTTCAGCGGTAATGTCTAAATGAATCGTGTGAACAAGCATGTGTGACGTGCCAATCCGAATTCACAAAAGATGCTCTGAGAACACGTTTCGCAATGGGGAATATCCGACGCTGCCGGAGAATGTACGTTGACCTACTGCGTGACCGGCGTGAGTCGAGTTTGTGGCCGTTCCGATGATTGCTGGGGAGAGGCAGTGATGGACTTTGAGTTTATAGTGTGCCCTGCACCACGTCTCGGTCCATGCCATGCATTTGATGCAGTCCCGGCCGATGGACAAATACCACAAGCCAGGTGCAAAGAAAGCGATAAATGTACTCATTCCAGCACTCTCCAACGGCTCTGACGTGCTGAAGACTGCCATGGGCGGCTAGACTGACATACCTGATGCGAAATGCCTCCCCGCCCCGGTAGCTCGATTGGTTAGAGCGCTGGCCTGCACGGATCTCCCCATCCTATCAAGACAGGGATCGGGACAGATATGCACTATTGCACCCACTGCAAGAGGTCCAAAGCAGTGCTACCTGCTCAATATTGTTGCCTATGGATTCGAACAGTTGATCGATACCAGATAAGACAGACCCGTCTTAGCTGGTATCGATCAACTGTTCGAATCATATGCAACAATATGGAGTTCTGCAGCCGGCTGCATACCAACAGCTTCACCAACCTATCCGATGAATTTAAGCAGGTGCAAAATCGACCGAAAGTTCTGTTGGAGCCACACATGACCCTCACCACGGCGAGGAACGGGTACGTGTCCCCGGAACTTCGTGCAATTTATAATTGCGCCAAAGGCGTTGTGTATAAAGAATCGACTTCAAGCACCTCTCGTCCCCTGCCCTCCCCTCTTTCACAATCCAAGGAAACTCCAAAGGGATTACATCCCCACTACCGCTGGTGCAAAGCCAATCCCGGGAGACATGTCACCCTTAAGGTTTCCAGGCCGTGATGAAATCTGGATAAGCGCCAAATTTCTGATAAATGGAGTCTACCTGGTCAGTGTCCCTCAAGGGATGGATCTAGACACCTATCAGGAAGGGGAAAGCGATCTTAGGAAGGCCCCTAGATCCGTCCCTACCGTCGGCACTCAGATCCGTGCAATGAATCGAATAAATGAACTAGACCTTCTCTCCACAGCTCATGATGCCAGTGGGAAAATATAACTGAAGCAGAATGAGGTCACGGTGAACATGTCGATCGTTCCCCACACTTCTACGCTTAGCACCGTTTAAACACGCACCCAACGGGCACGTCCTTCCTCCCCTACCTTAGATGTATTTCACAAATATGTTTTACCATGCATTTTTACAATAATTTCCATTCAGTCTGCGTCTGACAAGCCAGAGGTATGGGTTTCGATTCCCCGCGATGCCCGCCCTTCCTGCCAGGGTGAGAGGCAGGCGACGCCATATGGCCTCAGCTGCTGAGTGCGTCGTAAAGCCACAATCAAATCAAATCAAATCCATTCAGTCTAGGCTTCCGAGGAACTGGATCACCGCTTATCTAGTTGAAGAACATGGATGCCCATCAAACAACCCTTTCTCACCTTTGTGCAGCTTTATGTTCATATTACGTGGTATTTTCTGAAATGCATTAAATTTAAAACCATCGCATGTTATCTGATGGGTTGAATTTCTCTATGAAAACTTCCATGGATTTCAAGGTGAGCAAAAAAAGATTGCTTGGTCATGCTCCAAGGTGGAGGGCAAATTGTGTTATTTTTCAATGTATGTCCACTTTACATGTGAGCAAAGGAGCATCTGAATATGGGGAAATATGAATTGTTAGTTCATTCTCTCCTTGCAATGCCTTTAGCTCAATGGTTCAGGCTTCCGAAGATGGGGCGCATGTCCGTCCCTACCTCTTATCCTTTGCCCAGGGTCTTATAGAACAGCCATACATACAGCAATCGAAACACCCAGAGCCCCTACACAGAAAAAGATATAGATATGTTGGCAAGAGTGCAACGCAAAGCCACTAGACTCATCAGTGGAATCGGTAACTTGGAATATGGAGAAAAGCTTATGTCACTATATATGTACTCACTCAATTGTAGGAAATTTAAGGGGGAAATGATAGGAATGTACAAAATTGCTAAAGGGCTAGATCAGGTCGATTTGAATGATGCTCTTCGGTTTAGAGGATCGCATATGGGTCATGAATTCAGGATAGAGAAGTTGAGCTGTAGGACAGCTAAGCGAAAACCGATCTGCAGTCAGAGCTGTTGATCAGTGAAATAGGCTGTGTGACGACGTTGTGGAAAGTTTTCCATTGAAAGTATTTAAAAGTAGGGTGGACAAATTTGTAGACAGGAAGATCTTGTTTTGAGTTCTAATTTGCGATGGATGGGGTGAGATTTATGCTAAGTAAGTGTGCACGGCACAGAGCCCTTTGAGCATGCATGGGTGCAGTTTGAAAATTATTGGCAAGGCATTCAATCCACATGTGTCAAGGGGGATCAAGGGAATAGGGCTGGACAGCTAGGGTATATAGGCATTGATAGGTGTGTGGGATGTTGGTGGATGTTCTCCTTAGGATGTGGTAATGGTTTAGGTGGGGCCTTTTTACCAAGCTTATGGTATCTCCTATTTACACACTTAACTGGGTCAGCCCTTGTGGCTCTTATTAAGCTTAAACACTTTATGACTTTATGACATTATTACCTATTTTTACCTTTGGGGACCGCGGTGCATTCAAATCTAGTTATAATCAAGCTGATGTATATGTGTTAGATGAATATGCTTTCTATGTTCCCCAATATGATGTTTGCATTTTGCCATCATACACCTTCATACTTCACTCCCTGCGTTTAGCCCCGTACTATTCATTCAGTAATACCCCAGTAAATTGAGTGAACATAGACACATAGTTAATGAACGCGTAGGGAAGCGATTGTTACCTGTGAACATTGATGATATGTGTCGCAAACAGAGCTGGATCTGTGTTCAATTTCTGCAGTCGAGATGCAAATGGTGTGGGTGGAGAACAAAAAACCAAACGCACTTTGGTGTGCATGATGTGTGTATATGTATGTGGATTACCACTGGTGTGTATGTAGATTACCACTGATGTAAATCATACCACCACTAACATTTGCTATTAGTTGAATAGAAAACGGGGTATTTACAGCATGATGTAACTACACACTTAAAAGTTGACAACTACACGTGGCACGTTTTGTACCTCTATGGCCAACATTCCTGTTCGTGTCACAGGCCGATGTCGGGCTTCCGGTTTGGGCGTCACCGGTTTTTCGTCGAAGCTTTCGGACCGCATCATGAGACGAAGGTCAGTTCACGTTTCAATATCGATGACATCGATGCCGCTCCGGTAGCTCAGTCGACTAGGTCGCTGGGCCCTCATTTCCCTGTCCCACCAAGACAGAGTTCGAGTCCTTTTACGAGCTCGCATTCAGCTTCGGGCTGGGATGGTCACTTGGTAACTGGCCAGCCAGGGGCAGGGCCGGGGACGAACTATCGGGCGGCCGTGTCGGTGCATTGATGGTACGTTAAATTATCGGTAAAAAATGTGCCGTTGAGCCGGCAGTGAAGGACCGGGTGGTGGGGCCAGGGTTCATGCAACAGGCGCTGCCATAGAGCCCTGGTCCATAAAACCATCCCAGCTAGAATTAAGACTAAAATGATTTGAAAAAGCGAATTGAACTGAAGCGAGCTGAAGACATTCTTGCGCAATGACGCATGCAACGGTCGAGTCAAGGTAAATTACCGGAACATATGTCATGAACTGTTAAAGCTAATGATTTTGGAAAAAATATTGCGCTTAGCACACGAATTAACCAGGATCTTAATGCATTTTGAGCACTTTTTAATTTGCTCCTTCGAACGTATTTAAAGTAAATTTTGGGTCACTGATCTCATCAGTAACGAA
>JAOTOL010001638.1:1690000-1760000 GCA_034440575.1 Imbricaverruca yamaguchii | reverse complement strand
ACATCTGCTCACGCAATCCCGTTCATCTTCTCCTCGACTGCAATCTGGTCTACCATCACATTTCTGGCTGATGTGTAGACACTGACCATCGGAACAGCGAAACTGACCAAGAAGGCAGGGAGCTGGACCATGATCTATGCATCGCCTTTCGTCAGAGCCATCCCTGCAGTCCTGTCTGCCGTCGCACCTCTGGTGGATGCTTAGACATTGGCCATCCGAGCAGCGGAACTGACCAAGAAGACAGGAGCTCGCACAGTCTCGCTCATCTGACTGGTCAGGGCAGTTGAGCACTCCATCACATCTCTTTTCCACATCAATGCATGTGCCGTTCTGACACGCGAAGTGCACGCGCGGATCGCAGGCTGGGCAGTTGACCTCGTCGGAGCCGTCGGAACAGTCGCGGTATCCGTTGCAGAGGCCTCGCCGGTCGATGCACTCGCCGTTGCTACAGCTGTAGTAGTAGGTGGGGTCGCACGCGCCGCCGCCGCTGGCACCACCACTTGCGCCCTCGCCACCGCCACCGTGACATCTCTCCTCGTCAGAGCCATCCGCGCAGTGTGAGAACCCGTCGCAGCGCAGCTCGCGTTCGATGCACTGGCCATTTCGACAGACGAAGTGGTGCGATGACGAACAGCCGCCCTGCCGTTTCACGGTCCTCGCGCTGTCGCCGCCTTCCGCAGCATGCTCTGCGTCGTATTCTTCGGCCAAAGGTGCGTCGTCCACGTTACCGACACTCTGCTGAGCGTCGGGGCCACCCACGACGATAAGAGAGTTCTCGATGGTGACGTCTGAAGCTTCACCACCACTGTCCGCCTCAGAGTCTGCTTCCGCGTCCACCTCATGCATGGAGATGGACGCCGGCTTAGCTGCGAGGTCGTCGTCGGGGCTGATTTCGAGCGCAGCGTAGTGACACACCAGCAACGTCACGAGAGCCACGGTCAGTCTCATGGTGGTACGAGCAAGTCACGACCCGACCTGCCGTCACAGCACCCCGAGCCAGCACTCCGGGTCACTGCAGCTAGACCAACCACATGCGCACAGCGTCGCTCGCCCGATACTAACCCAGATCCCGGCAGGAGCAGACTTAAGTTCCTCCAGCACCGGAGCTACGTTAATAAACAGATGGTGCAGTTAAATACACAGCCAGTGTCGTCCGGAAGGTCCTCTGTGTTCAATCACGTCGACCTTGCACACCAGGCATTCACGACGTGGTAACGTTCCAGTCGCAGCATTGCTGAGACATCAGGGCAATGTGTAATATCCAGCAATCTCTGGTAATCTTCCATGAGGTAGTTGCTAGATCGTTGACGTAACATTACAATGTGTGCACATTATTGACTTAATGCAACATTTGTAATGCTCCACTAGCAATGATGCCAGGGAAGGCACCGTGCTCTGAGCTGGATTTCAGTCAGTTGTATAAACATTGATGAGGAGTAATGACACCGTACACGCTTACAGCTATCATCAACCATCTTCACGGGACAGCTATCATCAACCATCTTCACGGGTCGGATAAATTATACCGTACACGCTTACAGCTATCATCAACCATCTTCACGGGTCGGATAAATTATACCGTACACGCTTACAGCTATCATCAACCATCTTCACGGGTCGGATAAATTATACCAATTTTGACTTGGGTTTAGATAGGTGCGGCGAGAAGTACAAAGTACATCTCGCCTTTTTAAGTGTTTGGAGGGTGCTTGAGCATGCACATGGGAGCACGTTTTAAGTTTGTGAAGTCAAAACTGTTTTCAGTGTCCTTGGCCATGCCATTTTCCATCTAGCGCCCAATGAATGACTACAATTTTCCCAAGATCGTTGAACAACAATCTGGGTATGTCCCTAACCCTAATACCTTCACTTCCTGCCAGACATGTCACTTGAAGCTCACCACCAGCCTATTGGTCACCTGACTGAGAAGCATCAATGACGTATAGCTGATTGAATGTTTGAGAGAGGTAGTGTTGGGCGATGTCTGAGGTAGACAAGTTGTTGTCATGCAATGACGGATTGAAATGTAGCTATGCTTAAAAACTTGACATTTCCATGAAGTATGAGAGTGGCTATCGTTCTATCGAAACATAGCTTCAAACACTACCGAAATGAAGACAAGTTGTTCGTCGAAGAAATGTTCATGAACTACATTGACTATATACAAAATATACTGAATTTGCATGCAGTTATAAAATCTCGTCCCGGGATCTGAAGTGCCACCAGATTCAAACATGAGGGAGCTCCCGAAGACTCCGTCTCCTGACTCCAACTGATGTCTGAATACTTCGTCTCTTTACTCCGGTTCGCGATCGAAGTTCTCGCCCATTTCCTTCAGCTTTCATCTGAATGTGCCGCAATAAGATTTCATCCCTTGCCAAGACAACAGCAATCGTTGTTCAGACTCGATCCACAACCAACGATGCCGTGTTCGGACCCCACACTCCGTCTGACGGTGGCCGTGTTCGGACCCCACACTCCATCTGACGGTGGCCGTGTTCGGACCCCACACTCCGTCTGACGGTGGCCGTGTTCGGACCCACCACCTCCGTCTGACGGTGGCCGTGTTCGGACCCCACACTCCGTCTGACGGTGGCCGTGTTCGGACCCCACACTCCATCTGACGGTGGCCGTGTTCGGACCCCACACTCCGTCTGACGGTGGCCGTGTTCGGACCCCACACTCCGTCTGACGGTGGCCGTGTTCGGACCCCACACTCCGTCTGACGGTGGCCGTGTTCGGACCCACCACTCCGTCTGACGGTGGCCGTGTTCGGACCCCACACTCCGTCTGACGGTGGCCGTGTTCGGACCCACCACTCCGTCTGACGGTGGCCGTGTTCGGACCCCACACTCCGTCTGACGGTGGCCGTGTTCGGACCCCACACTCCGTCTGACGGTGGCCGTGTTCGGACCCACCACTCCGTCTGACGGTGGCCGTGTTCGGACCCCACACTCCGTCTGACGGTGGCCGTGTTCGGACCCCACACTCCATCTGACGGTGGCCGTGTTCGGACCCCACACTCCGTCTGACGGTGGCCGTGTTCGGACCCCACACTCCGTCTGACGGTGGCCGTGTTCGGACCCCACACTCCGTCTGACGGTGGCCGTGTTCGGACCCACCACTCCGTCTGACGGTGCCGTACGGTGGCCGTGTTCGGACCCCACACTCCGTCTGACGGTGGCCGTGTTCGGACCCCACCCCGTGACACCCACACTCCGTCTGACGGTGGCCGTGTTCGGACCCCACACTCCGTCTGACGGTGGCCGTGTTCGGACCCCACACTCCGTCTGACGGTGGCCGTGTTCGGACCCCACACTCCGTCTGACGGTGGCCGTGTTCGGACCCACCACTCCGTCTGACGGTGGCCGCCGTTTGTTTGCCTTGAGAAGAGTCGACCATGACGACACAGCATAGCCAAGCAGACCTTGGGCTTGACGTGATATATGTCCGCTGCACATGTAATTTCCGACGGCAAAGTTGACTCTGACCACTCTCTGGCGGAGCACCGCCAGCAATGGAATATTCACTGTCGGAGCACCACCAGCAACGGAGCACTCACTGTCGGAACACCACCAGTTAAGGATCGTTCGCTGTCGGACCACCACCAGCAATGGATCATTCGCTGTCGGACCACCACCAGCAACGGAGCATTCACTGCCGGAACACCGCCAGTTATGACACGCCCACTGACGGAGCACCACCAGTGCTGCACACCCATTGAGTGAGCACCACCAGCTACGACACACTCGCTGTCTGAACACCATCAGGTGCGGGACTCCTGAGCCAAGAACACGCTAAAGTATGAAACTCGGGATATGAGCTTAAAAAATAAAAACGTGAAGTCTTGGGCCGGTTAGAAACGAATCTAGGATTTATAAATCGCGCGAAAATTCAAGCTCACTAATAAGCGTTGTACGCTGATCATCGTCTTTCGTGGGATAACTTGCTTTCCTGAGGCACACCTGTGTGCCCCTAGTTTTGCATCACTTGACAACTCTCTTCCACGTTATCAAAACAACACTGTAGTCCTAACCCTGATCAGGTTTTATGAATAATGTATCACGTTATTGGTTATTGAAGGATGTCGTGAATGGGGAAAAGGAAAGTCTGGGGACGGGGTTACGGAGTCAGAAAGCACAAGCTTCCGAAAAATACAGCATATCTTTTCAGACCATGGACACTTAAATTGTTTGCACTGGAGACGCCTTGCTTGTTTCGTGCACAAAAACTGTCGACCCTCCAGAAATTGTTGGAGTATATTAAGTTTCAGGAAGACAGTGTTCCAGACGTTTACAGAATACCGCCTGTGAGCCCTTTTCCTGGAATCTGACCAATTGCTGTCGGCACTGGTTAACCTGGTCTAGGACCAGCGATAATTTATTCAGCATGACAATAGACATGTTGGTCTGACCCTTCGATCTGATCCTTCGAAACGCGCGCCGAGTATCCAGTCGTATGTAAGTGCCAGCAGCAGCGATAGCAGGATGGATCCCGCACCTGCTGCACCACACCTGGGCTGACGCAGTCGAAATGTTCCAGCACTATGTATTCCCACATTAGTCGAACCAACTGGCGATGGGCGATAGGAATTGGTAAGGAGGTAAGACTTTCGAAGACAAACATTTTAAAAAATCGCCAGATATGCAGCGTCATTCATGACATCCAGGATCGTAATTGCTATCCTCCCAAACACACCTCGTGCACGGCTAACAATCGCGCTTGAATCAACTCCAACCGTCCATTGGTTTCTGGTTCATAAGGCCATTGGTCCATTGGTTGCTGAGATAAGTATACTGATGCGCCAACCCTCCCCTACCCTCCCTCCAGTCAGTGGTCTAAGATCAAGATCCCAGACAATGCCAACATGACTACATGAAATATGTCCTGTTGACGCTCTGTAAGACAAGGAAATAGAAGAGCCGCAACGTAGTACTATGTGATTGTGGGCAACAACATGTAGGTTTGGTTCAAAACACCGATGCTATTATTTGATTTATAAAGGATGCATTGCAGACTATCGAGAATGTGATGGGACTCACGTCATATTCGAGCCACAATTCATGCTATAGGGCTGAACGCCATAGCCATGTTGATTGGCCTGAAATAGGAATAAAGACAATAAGAAGCGAAACAGGAAAACATCCTGCAGGTGAACGAACCTTTGCAATAAATCGCATTGGGCTACTTGGCATTTGAACGTTTTTGTCATTCATTTCAATGACATTTCTTCCAACTGACATTCGATGAATCATAATTGGGCGACCATCCTTTTGACTCATTGTCATTCAGGCAGTGAACATTCATCTAGTGGAAATATTAATCAATCTGCATTCTTCTAATTCACCTCGGCCAATCTGACGCGACGCAATAATACACCTCGTTTACTTGTGATCGAAACTGCTACTACCCATTCTTTCCCACCCTGATAATTGCACCTTCGTCCAAATACCACTCACCTACTTGTGAAAAAAGTATCGTCAGACAGACGCTTGTTGAATTCGAACCGATACAGTCATGCACACTCATCCATGATCAGCACTATCACCTAATATGTTATGAAAGCAGTGTCGAAGTTATAAAGATGCTATATGTCTAGCTTTTTTAGCACATTTTTTTAAGTCAACAGATGATTTAGCTAAGTGAAACAACACCTTCTAATCCACTTACTTTTGAAGTACAAGAAAGATGATTTTGCACCGTGCTAGATGCTGAACATTAACCCAATTTATTCTTGTCTGTATTCTGTCATGATTTCCGGCTTTCTGCATAGACATCGAGTTATATCTACACACTGACGCCCTCACACCCACACACAAACACCTGAACAAACACACATACACACACACACACACACACACACACACACACACATATAACACACACACCACACCACACACACACACACACACACACACACACACACACACACACACACACACACACACACACACATATATATATATATATATATATATATATATATATATATATATATATATATATATATATATATATCCGTTTTCGCTTTCTTTCATTCCTTCTTATTCATTGATGTCATTCCACTTATCTTCATTGGTCTTTTCTTTTCATCTGCCTTTCTGGAGACGACTAGTCTACAGGCACACGGTCTCGAGGACGTGCCGTCTGTGTTACCGGGGAGTAGACGATCTGGATGGGCTCGGGGTCAATTTGTGAACACCGGCCTTGCGAGCTAACCTAAGGCGTGCTGTTGTGCAGCACCGGTCCGGCCTGGTGCGGCCCTGTGCAGCGAGTGCCTGATGATCACAGTCGACATTAGTCGTCAGGTGCTACCGCAACTATCAAGTAGCTATGCACTGGGGAACAGAGTATCTGATAGTTGCGTGTTGCGATCGTGCTTAGTTTGTTGCATGCTTTTCTGTCGCGGCGTGCATAAGTGAAAGAAAGCCCACTACTGAAGAGGATCTCACGTGAATACATCTCACATTTGAGGTTAGGGGCGGATCCAGAAGCCTTGATTTGCATCATATTGAACCGCTAACAGTCCTTTGGTCTGGTTCAGATATTTAATATAAATGTGGGATATTTGTCGCATAAAATGTTCTTATGTTTCGGGAAAATGCCATCTTAATGCGGGATATCGTTAAGAAATCCGCCTCTTCGAGGGGCGGGGATAGCTCCTTTGCCCGTCATATCTGCCCCTGTCTGAGGCTAAGTTGGCCATCTCCCAACCGAAAGGCTGTTGGTTGGGGTTGCATCGGTACTACTCGCTCGGTACCGATCGGTGTGAGAGATTGGCGACGCCATGCAAGAGAGGAGTCGACAAGTTGCAAGGTGAGAAATCCAGCCTTCCTCTGCCTTTCTCTCGATATCCCTCCCCTCTATTTTCAACATTTTTTTCAGCTGTTTCTTACGTACCCGGCCAAGTCCAACTTCCATGTCGTCATTGTAAACAATTGATGTGGTGTGGGAATAAATGGACGGTGCAAGAATTTGCAAGGAAGTACATGTTTATTAACAAGAATTGGGTCATCGTGCACCAATTATTACAATTAGGATCTTACCGGGGCACATAGTTATATCACATTACATTTAAATCTGTTGAAGCACCGAACAGTGAGCTTCTTGCCTTTTTTATTGGGGTGGGGGATGGTCGTGTGTGAGGCGGGAAGTTCACAAATATAGAAACCTCCATCTATCTACGAATCAGAATTTCTTCCCGTCCTCTTTTCACACAAGCGGACCATTTGCGTGTTGGCAAACGCTTCTCGAGTTTTCAACTCTGCGTTACTTCCATCTTCTCAGCGGGGGTTCATCTACTACCTTGGTTCTAAACATCTATCCACAGAGTGCCGTAAAAACAATCGCCATCTATCTTCGATTTTACACCGCAGAGGCAGGGGTTGCCTGTCAGCGGGTATCCTGAAATATCCCGCTGGTTTTCGATTACTCGAGGAAGGCGTAGCGGTCGTAATAATTCCATTAGATTCCCCTAGGCTGGCGCTCTCCGCCCGCCGCTGGTCGCGGTCCAGCGACTTCCCTGATCTGGAGGGCCCAGGGCCGGCGGCGGTGCCTCGCTCGCTCCAGGAGCTCATCGAAATAAAGGTATCCGGCGGCCGGTCAGCAGCAACAGCTCTCAACAAACACGGCGTGGCGCTCCAGGCTGGGCTGGTGACGTCACCAGTTGGTCGCATTACGCTAATGCAGCGGCCAAGCGTCGGCAATAAACCTGGCCGCTGGCGCGCCCGCCCACGTCCGAGCCCGGTCGCCACTTGGTGGCAAAAAGTGGGCGCTGCCGACGGTCTGAATCGATGACAGCGATGGTGTATTTCGCACGAGTCTGAGCGTTCAGACGTGAGGTGGCTCTTGGGACGGGGAGGGGGCGTCATCGCAGCCGAGTTTTCTCCGAGCCGTCTCCGCACCCCCAGAGGTGCGAACACGCGTGCGCTGGCACTCGCAGACCCGCCGCCGATTTCCTGAATGGGTAGCAACAGGTTGGGCTGAAGTTCTCATCTCTGAGTTGCATAGGGAGGAGATGGGAGATGGCTCTGACACAAAATCTGCTCAGCTGATCAAGTCGACAATGCTAAAATCATCACGATTGATTTCAGGTGGCCTTTTGGTTCTGACATAGAGGTCTGTCAGCTGAGTGCCTGTGTCCTCCTCAGGCACAAAATGAACTTGGCAGTCGACGCGCCCCTGAACTCTAATTCATCACCATCTGCGTCCTACTCCTCCCTAATAGCGACTTTCTCCACCCCTCAATCCTCTCCTTTTGACCCTCAGAGCACAGCAGTGTTTGGATTATGGTTTCACTGTGAGCATACCAAGCAAATACTCTCACAATCGGCAGCACAAAGCTCAGCACCTCCTTCCCTTGGGACTTAAGATAGTCCAGCTGAAACAGTATGTGTCTAGTCCCTTCGACCCAGGAGTGGTTGACCTTCACAGTGAACCAACATGGATAGTGTAGTCCAATGACGAATTGCGCAATAAACTACAGATTCTTCAAGTTCTTTCTTATAAGTCCGTGTTTTGACACCCAGATCCTGAGAAGTCTGCTCGTTGTATTGAACCGACGGCAGACGTTCACTGGTCCAATCTCCAACGGGGCCAACTGTGCAGGAAGCACTCTATCTCTGACTGCACAGGCAATCTTAGAGCCTTAGTATTGATCAGTCGAGAGATCTTGAATCTTGTTAGGTAGCTTGATCAGTGAGGGGCTAGCAGAGATCCGGGGACGTTTGAATTGATATCCAAGCATATAGCAAAATTAAGGAGCTTTCCTATTGGCTCAGAAAATATGTTGTTTGACGGACTATGGGCATCATGGTTGACAACGAGACGGCGCAAGGAAAGTTCAGCGGAGTACAGGCTGCACACCAACCAGATCAGCTGTATCCGCAGGTGTAGCTCCAGCTTCCGCATTACTCCAGCTTCACACCAGTGTTGACATTTGTTGGGTCTCTTCTAATGGCCCACAATGTTTTATCTTATCAAAACCCATGTTTCTTTCCAGGCAGGAAAACAGGACCTTGGCGATCTACTCAGCATATGACTCCTATATAGCTCCTTTCTCTGAAGTAAAGCAGAGCAGACAATAGCTGCCAGGTTCACTAGCAACATCATATTGTTCTCCTCTGACCTGTGCAAGAAAAGATTGGTCACTGCTCTCAGCTTCCATCAAATCCATCGCCACGTTAGTCAGATCAAACGCCCATTAATGAGGATGCAGAATTGGAATCTCATCAGAGCTGTTCTGTACCCCCGCTGCGTACTCACCGGCACTTCTAGGGAAGAGCCCAACTTCAGGGGTAAAGCCATCCTCACCACCACTTCTCCCCAATCCAAGATCCCAGCCCTGGCAGATCAGGGCTTCCCATTTACTGGGATCCCTTACGTCCAGTCTTCTCTTCCTTTTCTCCTTGATGAAGGCAAGATCTCTCAAAGGAAGCTTTGCTCTCTGCTACAGGAGCAGTTAATGCGGGCTTGGATGACACAACTGGTAATTTGGCACTTGCAAGCCAAAATATCAAATACCACGTTTAACTTGACTACGGACCTCTCTTTTGCATCAAGTTTGCCCCTCACTTGAAAACACTGTACTGCCGAATTCCAGACATCAATGAGCTTAGACATGATGATCACATTTTCATTGACAGCAAGTGGCCTCAAAATAATATTAGCTTTTCTCCACTGACAAATCGGTCCAGGTAGATGCCACACACAACCTGGTCCACTGGTTAGTTCTCCTGTCATCTTCACCATCAAGTGTTTCCCTCAAGTAGATGCCATATCCCCCAGGATATTCCTCCAAGTTGGCGGTTCAGACACGAACAGCTTCCACACATCGTCAAAAAGATTATTCAGATGAGAACTTGATGTCTTCCTTATTCTTACTTGAAGCATATATTTAACTTCTTATAACTCTACACAATACATCATGAAATGTTAATGCAATTGCCACTTATTCCATGCCTTCCCTCCTGGAACAAAATGTCGGACTGGACTCCCCCTCCCCAACCACAGTTCACACAGTCACTTATAACTTGTTCACCAAGAATGGATACGCCTTAGAGCGCAACCAGCGTCAATTTTAGGAAATTGAGTAGGCTGTCATTTAAATTTCGATTTTCACTCGATAAACTTCCTCAAACGGCTCATATTATGGTTATTGCTCAGCTAGATAGGACAAGAAATCAAATTCAATTCATCTGGAAAAATAGCAAGATAATCCAACATTTAACCATATTCAATTACAAATTGATGTAGGCTAGGGTTATCAGAATTCAAATTAAGGTCAGATTAGTGTTCTACACACCAAACTACATTACTTGAACACCCCTCGCAACTGATTAGAATAAATGTGACCCACCCTATTGTCGCAGTGACGCGAACGACTGTAGGGTAGCGGTTTTCAGAGTAGGTGTGTGCTCCATGATGACAATATTATCGCCGTGCAGAACCACAATTCATCAATCATTCAGACATTTCCGCAACGTCATACGCACTGTAGCCGTTTGTGTTTTGGTGAGGTTCCGGTACACATCCATCACTGCTCACCAGGGGATCCAACATTCGTTTTACTTTTGCGTGTGGGTAGAGCAGAACTCATCCACTGGATACTCTTCATTTTTGTCTAGCCCTGATTCGCCGATTGAAATGGATGGCGACGAGAGCGGCTTGTTTGCCTCCATGATTATACGGCAATCCATCGTAATTAGGGCGCGTATACGGAGATGCCGGCTGATCCACGGCCATCCATCAGGCGGCACGGCTGGGTTGAAAACAGCGCAGGCTCGCACCGCCAGACCTAGCGGACCAACAGCCTGGTCAGACAACAGCCCATCAGCACCACGTCAGATATCGGCCTGGTCAGACAACATCCCATCAGCACCACGTCAGACAACGGCCTGGTCAGACAGCAGCCCATCAGCACCACGTCAGACAACGGCCTGGTCAGAGAACATCCCATCAGCACCACGTCAGACAACGGCCTGGTCAGAGAACATCCCATCAGCACCACGCCAGACAACGGTCTGGTCAGAGAACATCCCATCAGCACCACGTCAGACAACGGCCTGGTCAGAGAACATCCCATCAGCACCTCGTCAGACAACGGTCTGGTCAGAGAACATCCCATCAGCACCTCGTCAGAAAACAGTCTGGTCAGAGAACATCCCATCAGCACCCCGTCAGGAAACGGTCTGGTCAGACAACTTCCCACTACGTCAGAGAAGGGTCTGGTCAGACAATATCCCACCTGTGCCACGTCGGACACTGTCTCGGCGCAGTCGCAACGACGGTATTTTAACTGCCGGATGGAACCTTGGAGGCGGAGGGATTATCGGGATGAGGACTCGCCGTGCTGAAGTGAGTGACATTTCCTCACCTTCACTCGCGTGCGACAGTTCCCGCCACGAAGCCTGGTGCGGGTAGGTGGTGGGAGTTGCTGCGACTCCTCGCTCACCTTCCAAGCGGAGAGCGCGTGACGAAATGAAACGAAGAGTAGCATGACGCGCGTGGCGAGATCTCACGACTGTTGCTCGACTGTGATACTGCAGGCTACTGGCTGACCTCTCAGGCCAATTAGCGGTCAAATGTTCGCGAAAATCAAAGATGGTCGCTTTAGTCATCATTCGTGTGCACACTATTCGATGCACGTTCGAACTGTTCAGCATTATTTTGTTCAATACGTTACGATACGTTCGATTCGATACGTCCAATACATGGATACGTTCGTCCACTGAGTTCTTTGGGTTCTGCATCATTTAAATTCATATTCGGTGTGATTCATATTTGGTGTATTCTTCGAAACAATTGTAAACGGCATGGCCACGATGGACATCGGATATTCAGTACGATATCAGTGATTGGTTCCTTGAATTAAGAATAGTTCGTTTTCATCTCACATACATTGATGGCATAGGAACCTTCCAAGTGACGTTTTTGTGCAGACGAATTTGAATGCTTAGCTGCCAAATTTAGTAACGCTTTGGAGGATGTGGACGGATGGCGACGATAGTTATATACATGTGGAATGCATTTATATTTATTTCGCTGCATTCAAATACATTGATTCATTTTACCTTCACAAAGTGTGGCGGTTCTCGTACCCGCGACATCCGACTTGAAAATACAACAGAGTGCAGGCTGACGACACGAATGTAAATATGTTCAGTGCTACAATGGAAATGGAACATGAGGGCTGGCAAGGAATGATTGAATAGGAGAAAGCACGACGACCAAGAGCTCTTAGTGTCGAGCAATGTCAGCCTATTGGCGCCATGCTGAACAAACTCACAGGTGCAAATACTTACGAATATACTATAATTGGCATGTGCAGTGCGAGATATTGCGCGTGGAATCCTGCATTCCGTGTCCTTCAGTTCACATGTTCGCATATGACCCGCATCTGGTTTAATCTAGTGCTTTCAAGCATGACTTCTGCGAATTACTATTGCAATGCGCCAGGGCAAAGCTCAAACAGATCAACTTCTGTGCATATACCATAACAATGAATCTAAGGAATTCAGCCCGGTCCGTCTTGTCCCGACCGTCACGATCTTGAGACCATACAACTTCCTTAGCACCGCGGTTCAAGTGCCATTTTTGTGGGTCAGAAGTAGGTCAGTTATTTTCAGTGTGACTTTTGGCGATTTTCGTTCCAAATGTCTCCTAAAGTACCTGCATTCCTTGTTCAAAGGAAGGGTCTCACGGCGAAATTGAGTCGGTACCGGGTGGACCGGAACCGGTCGGCTTCGGCCAATCCTGCAGCTGTGCTTTGCCACGCGACCTACGTGCCCCGAGGCTATGTCTGGCAGATCCGCCCGGCGACAGGGTTACAGGGAAGTTACACTGAACGGCTGTGTGACATCAACTGGGCAGAAGAGTTACGGGCAGCAACGCCATGATGCATTTGCGAGATGTGCTGCCTGACTTATATGCAGTTGCAAGATATGCGCCCAATGTTTTTATCAGAGGAATAAATTTTCGGCAAAGGTGCAGCCAGTTTCGGCTCAGATGAACTATGAACGCTCACCGCCAGTCTCTGACTAGCTTTCATTCTGGTCCGTAATTATCCAACTATACAATCTTCCTGAACTGATTGCCACATGAGATGCAAAAGGTATGAAAGAATGACAGATAGTACAAGTATATCTGGCTTTAGGGTATTATGTGAAACTGTAGAAACCGTTTGCAATTGCTTCTGAAATGCCCACATTTTTTCCGACGAAATTGAACTGAATACGTCGATGGATCCAACGGCTGTCGAGAGAGCCCCAGTGCGGCGGGCTCACAAGTGATCTCGCCGATATGGTCCTTGAACGATCTTGTATCGGCAGCCACATGCCCGTCCAGCCACCCTGTCGTTGCTCGTGCGATCCTCTAACGATCCTGAGTCGGCAGCCCCGTACTGAAGCAGCCACCGTGTCCTCGCTGAACTGGGTGGTTTGGAGAAGCCGTTAGATTTGGCATGCCAGTTATCGTACACGCGGGACAAACCATAGACTGTCCCTACCAGGCAAACTGAGAACTTGCCTATAATCATCCAATGATCGTCTCATAGACCCTTGCAAAGTTGCCTTTTCTTCCAATGATTTTCAGCGTGTTCTTGTGTTTTCAAAAGCTTTCTCTTCTATGCTTCACTACCGGAGGATACATATTTTCTGTCCATTTGTTTCGAGGAGGGCACAACATAGACGTCGGTGAGGGAGCATGCTACTTCGCTTCACTTCACGTGCTTGCAAGTGCACGTGATCGTCAGAGGAACACCTGTGTTGATTTATCGCTGCCTCCCATACTTAGCAGGTGCTGATGATCTTTAGCACGCAGTAGCTGACCTAACACGCGAACGGAAGTCCGCATGCGATTGGGCCAGTGACGTGTGTCAGTTAGTATGATAAATCGACACCGTGCACGTTCATGGATAATTATAACCCGATAAATTAACGCTAATATCTGGTTAATTTACCTCATGTACGGAGTGATCTAAGAATCATTCCCGTAATATTCCATTCACAAGTAATTTTTAAGGGAAGCAAGCACAAATCAATTGTTTCTGCCTCCCTTCAAAGATAGCCATACAAGTCCGCAGTTCCGGAACTGGCGAGATGATCTTGAAACTTGACCCAGATGTAAGGCTATGTAAGCCACGTAGAATACTCCATGCCGCCAAGCTGAGGACAACGGCTGATTGGCTCAAATCCCTTCGCGTCGGCTCGTGACTTTATTGAGGGCGAGGCGACCGGCCGCTTTCCGCAGGTCCCACGTACTATAGCATCGACCACTGGGCCAGACTGGGCCAGACATGCAAGCGGTCTCGAGCTCCTGGCTTTCTGTAACCGGACTCAAAATCGCCAGCCAAAATAAGCGGTGCAATCGGAATAGACGAGTGCAAGAGCAGTGCACCCAGGTCTGGAACAGACTAACCACGCCATGACTCGGGCTGTGACTCAGGTCTGGAATCAGAATCACCACACCATGGCTGGGGCTGGGACTCAGGTTTTTGCACTCGGGCCCATCCAAGGCCAGAGGTGTGAGTCGACCGCGTGGGTAGCGGCCATGGCTGCTGCCCACCTCTCCGGCCGAGCCCAGCCCGACGGCGCCGACGGCTCGACATCACATGCGCCCGGCTCACCCGACAGGGTCGTGATAGGTTCTCTTGCCATTCAGAACAGAACTCCGGGCGGCAGAAATGGGTCCGGTTGGATCTGGACTCGGAGTTCCGAGTCCGACCTGACTGGTAATTGAATTTGGATCCGTGACGTTGTCTCCCCAATGAAGAAAGTGGTTAATTCAGATTCAGACTGAGCGTTGCCAACTTAAAAAGCGGCAGACTCTGACTCCTCCGACTGGCGACGCCTGATCTGGGCTGACTCAGCGTCAGGTTCTGCACTCCCGCCAATGCCTGGATTGGATGCATAGCTACTTAATAATGAGATTAAAGACGGAATTTATACCGAGCGTACAAGTGATGCACCGATGTGGTCGCCCAGTCGTCCACTGTCCATTCCCCAGAAGAGCAATAATCACCAGCGAGTGTGGCGACTGTCCGGTCCCCAGCAGTACCGACCTATTGCCACCTGACCCCTCAGTGGAGTAATAAACACCAGCGGGTGTAGCGACTGTCCGGTCCCCAGCAATACCGACCTATTGCCACCTGACCCCTCAGAAGAGCAATAATCACCAGTGGGTGTAGCGACTGTCCGGTCCCCACCAGTACCGACCTGTTGCCACCTGACCCCTCAGAAGAGCAATAATCACCAGCGGACGTAGCGACTGTCCGGTCCCCAGCAGTACCGACCTATTGCTACCTGACCCCTCAGAAGAGCAATAATCGCCAGTGGGTGTTGGTTGGTTATTGGTTTTACGACACATCGACCGTTGAGTCATGTAGTGTCGCCAATCTCTCACGCCGATTGGTCGCGGGCGAAGAGTAGCGACAGGTGAGACTCGAATTCACAACCTTGTCTCACAATCGAAATTGATTGTGAGACAAGCAACTTACCCCTAGGCTACTCGTCCCCCACCAGTGGGTGTAGCGACTGTCCAGTCCCCACCAGTACCGACCTGTTGCCACCTGAACCAGTGTTGGATTTTCCCTTCTCGGTCTTGGATTAGGAGTGTATAATTTTTGGGCTTGTCAAAGTATGGAGTGCATAATCTTGAGAAGCACTATGCAATGGAGTGTATAATTTTCCACTTTGCCAAATTATGGGGTGTATATTGAAGCACCAAGTAATGGAGTGTATACATTTTAAAAATAACGAAGTGTATACATTTTGAAAAATGTACTGATGTTTCCTGGAAGATAAATTCCAGGGGGCCTCGGTAGCTTAGTCGGTGGAGCGTCGGACTCGAATCTCGTGGCTGGCGGCATTTGCAAAGTCCACCCACGACCAATCGGTGTGATAGGTTGGCGACGCTATACAACCTTGCGGTTGAATGAGTCGTAAAATATGCCGAGATTCTTCTTCAAGAATAAAACGCCTTCAAATAATTTGTTTGGTTCCTATCATAGTGTCTCACAGACAACCAGATGAGGGCCACCACACATCGTCGCCTGAAGCCATCCACGCCACGTGGATGAAAAAAAGCTGATAAAATGCATTCAAATTAGTTCTTATTAATATTAAAGGTATTTCGTGCACTTTTTAGTTTTCTTGTCTGGAATGTTTAGTTGAAGCAAGGATGGACTTCGAAGGATCAAAAGCGACTAGACGGGCGGGCAACTTGCCGCTGTAAAATCGACTATCGTCACGGACGAGCGGAAATTAGAATCTCTTTTCGCACCATGATTGCTATAAAATACCAAAAATGACAATACGGTAGAGGAAACCTCCAACAGGATTACGGGAAATTTTTCTCAATTAATCATCATCAGGATTATGGGAAGACGTTAAAAATTGGATCAGAATGAAGCTTGGAGGATTGTCAGTGTATTAGAACAATACACGTAAATCTGAATTTGTCTGGAGTGGGAATACCTCGCGGTCGGAGTGGCATTAACACAACTATTCCCGCTTGTAGATGAAATTCGAAAGCAATATTAGTCATGGAATTAAAAGAGAGTGAACTTTCTGATTCTATGGAGCTTCACTTTGGCGCAAAATCTCAGCAGGTTTTAAGAACGTTTTGGTACCATTCAAGCACTATTTCTGCACTCATAAAATGTTCAGGAAAATGTTAGGTGCATCCTGCCCCCATTAGATCCTGCCCATGGTATTTAATGCCCTGCGTCCTGCCCCATGGTATTTAATTCTCGATTGAATACCATGATACTCAGCCATACATTTTTCAGCCATACATTCTTCTGGGCTGTTCCGAGTTTTCTTTCACAAATGAAGAACATACACATGAAGGCATGGGTGGCTGTTCATTAATTCACCTGCACTGCACCAGACAATTACACATCATACACAAATGGAGTGCTATGGAACGTTATGGAATATGGAATGATCAGTAGCATTAAGGTCATATGCAGACTGCAGTGATCCATGTTTTGACATATGTTGTACTTGCATGCTAGCAAGCTGGTACTCTTTCAATCTGGCTGGCATCTCATTTTCATCTCCATTGCTACCTCCTCTTGGAATGTTCCTGCAGATAACCTGAAATAACAAATGTGCATTTTCCTCAACTATATTGGAAAGTGTATGTGGTAGGGGACCCAGTGTGACTGAATAGCATAATGATTACTAGGACTTGAAGAGGATCTTTTTATCATATAATAATTACTAGGACTGGAAGAGGATCTTATTATCAGCCATAGATCACCAAATGCTATAGGCCCCATAGCATGCTGCTTCCTCTCTCCACCCAACTTATCATTATTGTATAGTGGCATGTAGTTGTACATTGTTAGTTAAGCATGTCTTCACCCAACAATGCAAGGAGTGTATTTATTTTAGGAGTGTATAATTCTTTGGATGGCAAAAGTTCCAAAAAGACCACTTTTCCAACGCTGACCTGAACCCTCAGCAGAGTAATAAACACCAGTGGGTGTAGCGACTGTCCAGTCCCCAGCAGTACCGACCTATTGCCACTTGACCCTTCATCAGAGTAAAAAACACCAGCGGGTGTAGCGACCTGAACGCGGTCTTGCCGTAGGACGCGGGAGACCAATGCACGCCTCCGATCTCTTTATTTCTCCTGCAGTGGTAGTCGTGGGCAGGGGCGTCGATTTGTATCCTTTTGTGGGGGCCATGGCCCCACAAATGTTTATCTTGGCTCCCCAAATGTTGATTTGGCCCCTCAATAACCTATGCTATTTTTATGCCAAGAAAGCTAAAGAAAAAAAGAAAGAGAAAGCATCATGCAAAGTAGAAAACTTAGTTCCTACACATTTTGCACCGAAAAGAAACAGATTTGGATTAGATAGTAGGCTGGCTCTGCACCTTTTGCTGTAAACTTGAAAATTGTGCAAAAAAAACTGAAAGAGCTGGATTTCCATCCACAGTGGAAGGACAACTTACCTACATCATAAAATGTTGAGATTAGCTGATACTGATGCACTTTAAACCAGGTTGTCTGACAAATCTGCTAAGCCACTAAACAACAATTGCATTGTCACACTGATGTTTATACACACCACCAATGGCAACACCACATGCACATGGAGCTTGAACAGGATTCCTTCCATTCTCAATTTCCAGTCATCAAACTTCATACAATCCAGTGCAGTGAAAACAATCACATTTATCATTGAGATTGTGGATATACAAACTATACTAATATCCAGCAGCCTACCCATCACCCTATCAGCTTTATATTTACCTGGGTAGGTACTACATGCCCAATGAGATATTACCTAGGTAGGTACCTAACTACCCAGGTACCTCAAGCTTAACCAACGCCAGCTACATCTGAGCCAGTCTGTCAGCTTATGATACCATGAAATAAAAAAGTTGGAAGAAGCTGCATGGAGACTGTTACAGTTCATATTCCTCAAGAAACCAATAGGTAGGTACCAGCCTGTGCGCAGTCATCGACCAATATCTGGCAGCGCGCATCAAATGCCACCAAAGATACCATTACATTAGAAGGTCCATGAAAGCTTTACTGGAAGCCTTGATGACGTCATAGCTCTTTCCTTTACTACGGCAGGAATTGATAGCATCAAGCATTGACCTCTATGTCAATGGCATCAGGCATTAAACTCTATATATTTAACTAGACGATCGACTCGCCGCACGGTCCACGTCCTATTCCAGCCGGTCCCGGCTGGAGCAGCGATATGTGGGCAGAAGATTGAGCACGCCGCCCACACCCATGCATTTTGGCCCTGGAATGAAGTGTTGTAAGATGAAAAGTTATGGATAGATTTTGATAACAAGTAGTGAAAATAATGTTGGGTTCATGATGAGCAAATAGAAATGGCGAAAAATCTTGCAAAATATTGTAACTGTTTTTAATGTCTAACTTTTACCATCGTTCCCAATTTTGTGCGGTATTCGGCATGTGTACCCCATGGAATCATGACCCCATACACGCTTGCGAAGTAACGCTGGGAATGTTTGTAGTTGACGGCATACGTGTATTGCATGTGCACCCTATATCCTAATCAGGGTTGGTTCCAGGAGATGTCATGGGAGAGGGGTATTTGTCTGGGAGCTCCATTTCTTAGGAGGTGCACCCTGCAAAAATACCTGAAGGGGCTAAACAAAAATCCGTTTAGCAGAGACGGGCATGTACTTGAGCACACTGAAGGGTGCTTCTGGTTGAAAAATATGAAGGGGAACACTCGAGTCTTCCCGGAGGAGCGCAGGTTCCATGGGGACATACCCCTGAATCAGCCGGTCATCCCTGAATCCGCACCACCATCCTGCAGGGCGTAGGTTGACGCTCAGGCAGGGGTGTTGCTATATGTACCTTCGAGTGGACAAACGCCACATCAGTGTTGGCTTTGCCCCCGCCAATAATTTCTAGCCCCAGCATGGGAGCCCATATAGTGTGTTCGCCCAATCAATCTGGGCCTGCCCATTGTCTTCTTGCATTCTTGCATTTTATTTTGTGATTACTTTTGGCAGAAGGTATGTTTGGCTAGATGGGTTAGGCATTTTTTACACATTTTATTTTCATCCTATTGTACCTAAGTAAAGGCAATTTTTGACATAATTTTGCTCACAGCATGAAAGGTACACATTTGCACATAAAATGAGTGGTGCCATCATCTTAGTCACCTTCATAAGCATGGCATTCTGAAGAAAAATCCAACAAAATAAAAAATACCCTAAATGGCAAATTTACAAATTAAGTTGTATTCTTAAGGAAAATACTTGTTAAAACTTGAAAAGCATTCCGACTAAAAAAAAACTAAACTGACCTAACTTAACCAAACCAAACCCATTTCTTTGCTGTTTGGAGGCAAGTGTGTGCAACAACTTGTCTTGTTACCACCTTGAAGCACAATATTATCAGTTTGGTTAGGTTAGACCAGTGTAGGTTTTGGTGGAAATTTTTGTCTCAGAATATTCCCAAAAATGGAAATGTTTACTTAAAAATCAGCTGACGTTAGGTTAGGCTGGGTTCGGTCTTTATACTTTGGAAAGTTTTCAGAAAATGTACTGTACAGTTTTTAGAATGTATTATTTGCCATTTTTTCTCCAAAGGGAGGTTGTGATATGCTAGATTACATTATGTTGGTTATGGTTATTAGGTTGTGGTATTCATTCACTTATGAATGAATTCATACCATTCCCACTGGTGTCTAAAAGCTGCATCATAACCTTACTTTTATAACGTGTTTCACAAGAACTCATCTCGATTCTATTGCTCACTCAGGACACCATAGGAATCCATTGATGAAAGTGTCACTTCATTACTTGCGTTGTTAAACAGAAAGAAGTCCTTTGAACCATATGTTAAGTCCTACCTAGTGCTGCTCCATCCATCTTCAACTCCAACCCTGATCACACTTCAGCAGCACATCCATCTCAAACTCAGCCTATGGAAGAAGGTATGTATTGCAGCAAAAGTACTATAATCCTAATTCCATTGTGTCCCTGTTGCCTAATAGTCGATCCTTGCCTATCCACGTAGCAGATGTTTGACTTTCCTCAAACTGTCTGGAGAACTTGAGAGTTGAAATCATGTGTGAGTGATGGAATAGATGAGCTATTCCTGGATGCTTATGTTGCAGAATTGCATGGCACAGTGCCGTGCCGAATGGGAGAGGCCCATTGTGGGCAATTGCACCCTGATAGGTTGTGGGGCCCCCAAGAATCGCGTAGAGTTCCGGAAAAAATGTGCTAGTCTCCCTAAAAGTCCCGTTTGGGCTGCACTAATCGCTGGTTGGTTGGTTGAATATTGGTTTTACGACACATCGACCGTTGAGTCATGTAGCGTCGCCAATCTCTCACGCTGATTGGCCGCGGGCGAAGAGTAGCGACAGGTGGGACTCGAACCCCAAATAATCGCACCGGGGCCCCGAAAAATCACGTCGGGTCAAAATAGTCGCGCACGGGCTTCTCAAAAGGACGCTGGGACATCAAAAGTTCTCATCCGGCCCCCTGAAAACCACGCTCGGGCTCGAAAGAGTCGTACTGGTGATGAAAATAACGACGAAAGCCACGAACGGTCGGGCCGGAACCCCTGAAAGTCACGCTGAGCCTGGGCTACCAAGAATTATCAACATTCCGTCGGTAATCCCAAAAATTAATATCGGTAATCCAAGGCGTACAGAGTTTCGCAAAAGCGAGAGGGCCTTAAAATATGCTCTGCAGCTCGAAATAAACACTCCAGAACCGCTAAATAACAGCATTAAGGCCCTCAAGGCACGTCAGGGTCATGAGATCGCACGGGGCATCAAAAAGAGAATTGATCGTAAACAAGGAACAAAAATACCGGGCACTAAATAAAACATCTTCGAAAAAACGTCTTCGAAAACGATGAGATACCTAAAAATACTATCGGTGTATGAGAAGCAACAAAGCTGTAAAAAAAAATTCGGGTCTCAAACGTGTTCCGGGCCCTTACAAAACGTAGCATATTGCGTTTTCGACAAGAATTCGGTGTTAAAGTGCTCAAGATTCACCTGAAACTTCAAAGTGAGATTCTGATGGCAAGGCTGGAAGGAAAATATCCTCTTCGTATTCCATAACTCAGAAATAGTCCTCTCCTCATCCCGGATTGCAAAGTATAAATCCAACCCTGGTAGACGGGATGTACTCGACGGCCCTGGCCAGTCAAGGTGAACGGTCTGGGATTAGTCGCGGCTTTGCATCAACTTTCCGAGCAGTTTTGTGTGCATTAGTTGTCACTTTCTTCGCATTCTACCGTTTACCTTGCCATTAATGGATACCAATGTCACCCATGCATTAATATTTCCCAATTCGTCACAGTCATTGAATCTGCTTGAGACACAGCTGCTCTTGTTGTGCATTTCGATCAATGGATATTGATGACATCAGAAAAACAAATCGTCAGCAGCGAGACTGACCTTATTTCCACTAAAGTAATGATGACAGGTACTGACAGCAGCGCGACCAGAAATTATTTCGGGTGCGGCACCCTTGTGGCCTTATTCATGTCCCCCGCACCTATATGAAGACTCCTTTCGTATGCCATGTGTTCCTACTGTCCAACATCTTGCACCTCTATATTTGTTCTTTATATGCTTTATATTTGCTTCACATAATAAGGTCCAGTCACACGGAGTCGGGTTATCTCGGATCATTGTTTATTCACACAATGTCATGGTGTACTACTTCGGTGGCTCTAAAACCGAACTGAAATTTCAATTCACAAGGAACAGTGGCATTCGGCATAAGACGACATTGCTGGCACAATGTCTCCCATCGCTGTTGCTGACGCGCACAAAAATCCAACTCCACACAAAGGACGGCATTGTAGAATATGCGTAATACTTGACCTGACCTAACACCATTGACCTGGACACATATTTGAAAGCAAAATGTATATATCATTATTTTATCATGTTCTGCACGAAAACGTTTTCTCCTTACTGCGATCAGAAGAGATAATTTGACCTGACCTCTGCTTAGTAACCTTGACCTTCATTATAATTTTGGGAAAGCAGAGTTATTCGATTTCATGAAGGAACATTATGATCTGGATTTGGCGTTGCTATGCTCTAACTACCGCGAATGGTGGCATTTTGGAGGTATTGTACTTTATATTTCCGACTCTAGAGCAAAGAAACCATTCGAGCCGACATGTCCATTTCAAGACCGTCGGATGGCACTTCTGGGAATCTCCTGGACTGACCTTTTCGGACTCCTTGGCTGTGATTGGAGAGGCGTGTACCCAGTGTGGCCTCTTGCTATTGGTTTCGCCATTGGGTACGGGTGGAGTTTTTAAACTGCTGTACAAATAAATAGTAGAACGTTTGAGTTGATTGATGTATGTGATCCGTTGTGCATTTTAGTTTGCTTGGTGTCGTGTGTGGTGACTGACTGGACTCGGCGATCACGATGACTACATCAATGCACATGTTTGATCAGAGGACATTGTTTTCGATTACTATGATTTTGTGGAAGCTATGCCCCCTTCCCGACCCTGAACTCGCCCCACCAAAACTTTGACTTCGCCCTTCCTAATGTTAGGCACCGAGGAAATACCTTCACCCGTCGTCATCACAGTTCAGTCCTGCTGTGCTCCAATGCTCCATCAAGGCCGGTGTGTTTTAGCCTGCATATGGGCGCATACATATTTTATTTCAGCCATTGTGTTTTTTTAGTGTGTGGAATGAGGGGAGGGTGACGGTGACGTTGAGGATATAGATGACGTTGACGATGACGATGGACCCGAGTCCACTGTATGACACTGTATTCGCATGTTATGACTCACAGTTTTTATGTTGATATGTATTGTGCATTGCTCTTTTGTTTATGTGGCTTGACCTGTTACTGGACGATTTTCCCGCTGGCGAGAATGCTGAATAAACATAAACATATCCATCGTCAAATAAATACAAATAAGAATTTGTGAGGTCTGAAAATATAGTGGGCGAAATCCGATGAGTTCTTTTTGGGGGTGGGAGAGGGGGAGGGGGTCTAATACACTTCGGCCCCGCAATGTTTTTAAAAAATCGACACCCCTGGTCGTGGGAGATGCGCCCCACCATGCTATTTGTAAACTGGTGGCCTATATATCAGCGTACAGCGTCACGCCGTGTCACTGTAGTCAAGTCAAGTCAGTGCAGTGAAGTCTGATAGTGCGAAAGTGAATTCACCTCATATGGCGTAGTATTGTTTTCATCAATTGGTACCTTTTGAGACACCTGCCTTGAAAATCCACATAGACGGTTTAAATCTAACCAACATCAAGGTATACATGCTGCTGTTTCCGTTGCTATTGCTGCTGTTGCCGTGAATATTGTGACAACATCTCACTTCTGACGAAAACTGACTTCAGTGGTTTTCGAAGCAGTAAGAAACTGTAATAATTCCCAATCAAAGCGAGCGGGTTAACACTCCTCAGAACGAGTTCAGCGTGTTAATCCTGACAGACCTAGGTCGGCTTTGGCGCATGATCCTCTTGACCTCACGCACTGCGATGAAAAATGTCGCCCTCCCACTCATTTATAACCCAACGTTCCAACTGGATATGATTACGAGCCGTCGCCTTTCATCTTGTGGTGGCGTACCATGCTGCTCCACAAACAGTGGTAGTCTCCTGATTTTGGAGAGTGTCAGACCCAAACGATACCTTCGTCTTTAGTAGAAGATCTAGCAGTTCACTCTACATTATCGTACTGGAACCATGCATCTGAACACCGCCTCCACCAACCCTATACTTGTCAAGCATGCCAAGTATAGCCCATCGGAATGCTCTTTGACGTGTGATTGAGCCCAAGGGCAATACCCCGCAGGCAGGCCACCACAGTACTCGACAATACTGAGCCCGGAGGAAGCGCCCGCACGGAGGTGGCCACACCAAACCTTGACCCAGCGACAACGCCCTCGGGGCGAGGCAGCCACATAACCCAATATTCCTGAGCCCAGCGACAGCATCCTAGGAACGAGGCGGTCACATCACGAAATATTGCTGAGCCTAGCGACAGCATCCTAGGAACGAGACAGCCACATAATCTAATATTCCTGAGCGCGACGACATCTTGTCGCAACGCGTTGTCCACCCCGGCACAATATTGTTGGTTGGCTGCCAATTGAAATGTGCTTACAGCTGGCCGTTGACACCGGAGATTCGGTACTCGTGTGGACGGTGTGGAGAACACCCATTCGATATCTGGTTCGAGCGATCGGTATGGTACCGCTTGCCCAAATTCCGTGTGTTACTGTGATGAATATCTTAATCCTCACCCTCCACTCCAAACGGTTTATTTTTCACCATCGCGGTAAAAAACGGCGATCGGCGCGCTGCGATTTTGCTCAATTGCGAATCAGCTCAATGACCTCGTACGACTCCTACTCCGGAGTTACACCCAAATTATCTTTTGTGCCTTAACTTCCAATATACCATTGCCAGGTTCCAATACATTGTCGCCAATGACATAAATTCCAGTATATTATATCCGCTACGAACTATCAGTCACCCCTTCGCAATGTGTAATTGGCATTTCTCATCACATTTGCCTTTAGAAACACAAAATGGTTAACGTTTGGCCTCGCCTTGCTAGCAAACCATGAACCGTGCAAGGTGGCACGTAGTGGCAATGGACTTGCAAAGCTCAAAGCTGTGCTATAGTATCCATTCTGTGCTGTAACTTTAATATGGGTGGCGTAAGAATGGTTCTATATTGAACCGGACGAATATCGGTTCCCGGTATTTGCAAAATTTTACTTTACTGCTGACACAATATGAACTGTGAACCTGAAGTGGTAAATGTTTGGCACCATTCAGTGGATCCGATGGGCCGCCACACATTGTTCTTCATTTTTCAGCTCTCATTTTGCATCCACTCGTACTCAATTCGCCGTGAAATGACAATGTAGCGGAAGTATCGAGGGGCACATCTCCGCTAATAATTTTCGGCCGGCAAAATACTCCCTATTGGCGAGTAATAACAAGATCGATAGCTACACTTATTATACCTTTGTCCACAGACTCTGAACACATGAACTCTGCCGAGACATCTAAATTGCTTTAATCGGGGAGGGGATAGCTGTCAGGACCGGACACTTGAGAGTTGATCCTCGTGACCGGATGTTGGATGTGTACTTACCTACACAAATGGAGAGAGTCAAAAGGAAAATCCGCCTTACAAACATATCACAGAATAAAAAACCACCATTTTTTTTTTGGTCGAGGCGCTCGAAACCCAAATAACGAACTAAAAACTACCCTCTTGCTATTCAGTCAAATTCAGTTGAATTGATTCAGTTAAATTCAGTTCAGTTCAATTGAACTTCCCCGCTAAATTCAGTTCAGTTGAACTTTTCAGTTGAATTCAGTTGAATTTAAAATTTCAATTCAAGTCAGATGAATTGAACTGCAAGCTCAGTTGCATCTAACAAACTTCAGTTCAGTTTTCGATGAAAAAATTGCGACATCGGTAGAAATGTTTACGTTGGAAACACGCTTACTTAGAAGTTTTCTTTTCAATAGACGCTTTGTCGTGTAAGCGCAACGTCGTGCAGACGTTTTCGCATCACCAGTCGCGTCGCTTAGAAGCAAGTCTGATGCGCTTTTACATTATAGCTAATGTTGCGAAGATGTTACATTATAAATCATGTTGGAATTTCCTTATAGAAATATAAGGGAAGCCTATATACGTTTTTCGGTTTATAGAAGTATCGCGTGGATGGCTGTGCATGAGTAGTTGTGTCATGGCAGTTTGGAGGAAGCAGTTTTTGTATCCATTAACCTTCCCCGTCTTTCCGGTCACATCCTCACACCCTGTCTTCTCGGGAGGCGGGGGGGGGGGGGTGATAAGAACCCCCTATAATCTCCAAACTAAGCATCGCACAAAAATGAAAGAGGTGTCATTGGAAAGCGCTCGACGACTAGGGCCAGCCACCAGGCACAATTTTGTTTTTCTCACCGAAGAGTGACGTCACTTGGGTGCCTAGGTTTTTGGACTTACATCATGTTTTTGGCTCTGGGGGTTCATTTTGGGCAGATTAAAAAACAAAAATAATTACTTGGAATCAGAAAAGGAAAGCGAAATCGACCACGGCCGTAACATTTTTGCCCACCCAAAGATCAAGTTTTAAAAAAAAATTACTAAATTTAATTCTCAAGTTTTCTTTAATTTTTATTTTCTAATGGGTAGAGCGGATCGAAAAACGTCGTTCTAAGTCAACTTGCCCCCATGAAAAAATGCTTACTTTGGCCAAATCATTATATTTTAACTCTAATGGGCAAATATGCAAAACTAATAAGGAACCAAAAAATGAGAAAAAAACATTACTCTAGTGCGTTTTGTTTCGTCCCGAAAGATAAGCAAGCGCTGAAAGTTTCATTAAAATATCTTCATCCGTTAACCCGCGCCGTCTCTCCAGTCAAATCCTCACATCCCATCTCGGGGGGGGGGGAGGGGGCGGAAAGTAACTCCCTCTGAAATCCAAACTAAATGTCGCACGAAAACGAAAGAGGTGTCATCGGAAAGCGCTCGACGAGTAGGGTCCGGATCCACCTCCAAACCAATTCCCCCAAAAATATACGTCTCTAGGGAGGCTAGATTTTCAAGACTCTTCAAGACTTACATGATGTTTTTTAGCTCCGAGGAGTTCGTTTTGGGTGATATTTGAGAAGAAAAAAATGGAATCGGAAAAGTACAGCGACGTCGATCAGGGCTATACAATTTTTTTTCGCTCCCCCCAATTTTGTTTTGTTGAAATTTTAAAAAAATTGAGTTTTCAAGTTTAAAAAATCCTTTTCTAATGGGTAGAGCAGACCGGGAAACGTCGTTGGAAGTCAACTTGCTTTCAGAGAAATGCTTATTTTAGCTGGAGTCTTGGATTTGAACTCTAATAGCCAAATATGTAAAATGAATAAGTAGTCAAAAACCCCAAAAAAGAAAAATTCCCCTCATACGTTTTGTTGCATCACTAAAGATAAGCAAATGCTTAATGTTTCATTAGAATATCTGTATCCGTTAAAGCTGGTTGAACTTTTTTGGAGGTGACCTCACTTGACCTTAACTAACTCGTTGACCCCAGATGACCTGACTTCAAATTTTGAAACAGCATGCAAAATTGATGTAGGAAAAGGTATGCCAAATATTGGCGCGCTGCCCCGCGTCGTTCGTTCACTATCCGCGAAAAATCCTGAGGGGGCAGTTTAAGACCACCCCCGAGACGGTGCGGGTTAAAGCGTGACAACTGGTTTAGTTTTTTTGAAGGTGACTTCGCTTGACCTTGATTAACTCGTTGACCATAGACGAACTAACAACAAAATTTTGACACGACATGCCAAATTGATGTGGGAAAATGTATGCCAAGTTTTGGCGTGCTGTCCTGCGCCATACTTTCACTATCGGCGGAAAACCTTGGGGTGGGGGAGGGCGGATAACAGCCCCCACCGAAACGGCGCGGGTTAAAAGCCGCCCATAGGTTGCCAAAAGCTTTAGTGTAATTATGTTTTGTTCTAACATTCGTGAACGCTTGCTGATCCAACCCGTGGATTTCTGTGACCGGCCAAGGAAATTCACAACAGCCGCTGCTTATCCGTCTGTTCAAAGCGCACAGTTGGTTGCAAATACGCAACTGGCCCCATAACCAATGACTGATTTTTGTCATAGCGCTCGGACAAAAAAAACACGTGATGATGTTAGAGATAGCGACTCACTTTCAAGAGTGGAGGACCATGATGAAGGAGAAAACCAACGGAGCCAACAACAGCACTTGGCAAGTAACAGCGATTCGTCAACATGTTTATTGCTCTATAATTGTATCAGCATCACCAGGAATTAAGCCTAGTAATAGAAGCATGAGTTTCCGTGGTGTATCAATTGCAGTGAAGACAGATGAAAACAGTGCATTCTTGACTATCGCTACGGTAGTGGTTGCCTAGACATTTACACCAAGAGCCCAGACCGAACCCTGTAGCCTGTACACCCAGAGCGATGCCACCACGAATGAGGGCTATCTTTCGGGCTCCTATTCAACTCATTTGATTTTAAATTCGGTTTTACCGAAGCCTTTCATTTTCACACCTGCTCACTTCATTGTGAAGCAATTGGGGAACCAAACGTGGAAGTGAAAAACATGGGGAAGACTGAATTTAAGACTAGGGGATTTAATAAGTAGCTCAAGAGTGTTGACATGAACCCTCATTCGTGTTGACATCGCTTGGCTACATATCTTCTCATTAACGGTCCATGGTTCTTTAGTAGTCAAACAAGTACTTTATTTCTAAGTCTCTTCACTATAAGCCATCAGGATGATATGAAAACGAAGGGCACATTTAAAATCAAACCGAGTTGAATCGTGGACCTCGCCATCGTAGCACCCGCTCTCGCAATCGTAGTCATTAGAGCGCCGTCACTCTTGATAGCATTGCTATCGGTGTACATTTTTGATAGGCTTCCACTTGTTTCGAATTTGGCAAGTGGTGTTCACTCTCGCATGCTTAATGCCATCTGCTATCAGTCACTCCGGTATTGACACATGGTTTCTTGTCCTGTCGTTAGGCAGTGCTTTTGAAAATGAAACTCAATGAGCAGCATCGGAAGAATTCTTCATGTAGGGCATCGATGTTTTATTGCAATTTTATTTTGTATTCCGATTTTTGTACTTTGATTTCGCAGAGCTCATTTCCATTTGATGATGTAAGCGTGCATTGCAAACTTGTTTTGAGTTCTCTCATTTGCTACTCTCCATTTTGTTTTCCACTTCTTTCACTCTTTCTTTCTCGCTCCGTCCCTCTCTTCCTACATCGCAATCCCATTCTCCTTCCCACTCTTTCCTCACTTTCTCATTCCATCTGCTTCTCTCCTTTCTACGTCACTCACTCTCCCTCTATCGCAAGATCTCTCTCCCATCTACTCTTCCACTCTTTAACCGTTCAATTATGCAGAACCCAATAAAATTGACATACCGGCGGATCGCTTTGATATAGAAGGGAACATATCAAACGTAATGCTCTCTTGCTGCAGGCGTGATCGACACTATTCGCAACAGCCAGTGGGCGTACTGCGGATGAGTAAATCAGACCAGTTGCTCAATGACACAACATACCACCGATCACGATGCCCCTCCAGTTACCTTGCACCCTGTCTGGCGATGTGGAGGAAGCGTATCCTCACTGGAGTATGAAGTTGTGAAGGATGGCGTATGGAGCATTTACGTAGGATCTGTGTGAGTTAGTGGTTTCGTACGCGAGGTTATTTTACACCGCATTAGCTTACTGATTTCCGCTTTATTTCTCTTTAAAATCCACTTGAAGTCAATAAGCGGCGTACACAATCATCACGGAGGTGTGGAGCAGAGACGAGAAGGACAACAACGTCTTGCCATTCTAAAATGACTTACCACAGTGGAAACGTATTTCACTAACATTAAGGTAGTATACAATATAAACGAATAAAATGGGATGGTGATTCAGCAGCGGATATGCTAGAAAGAATGGTAAGAAGCATTCACCATGCAAGATGGGCGCTGCATGACCTCTGCAGTCGATGCGCCCCTAAACCCCTATAACCATCCAACCACCATGCAAGATAATCATGATATGCGCAGCATCATGTTATCTTATGTAAGCGACCTCGAAGCAGAATCATCTTTGCAAACTCTCCAGGGTAGAGTTACTTATGTATGACGTATTATATGTGCTCGTATTTAAAACACCACGCTTTAAACGGTTTCACAGTGGTCAAGTTCACGCTTAATGCAGCCACCCCTTGAAGCTTGTTAAACGTTATGTGATAAAGTCATGAGCTACGATCCATTTTGGCATCATAGCATACCATTTTGTAGTTGAAAATTGATGTTCAGCTTCAAATTTGTTTCATTTAAATTGTAGATTATTAAGGTTGTTATGACAACAAGACCAAGCCACCAGTATTTACCACCAATATCGCTTAAATGCTAGTACGCATGCGCAGAAAGCACTATCCGTCTTTTGCTCGGTGATTGGTGTGATGAAAGGTTAGTCCGCGATTTTGTTCGCATAAAATGTTTTCAAGTGTCAAAGCTTATTTTGATCTTTCCCTCAGATTTCCTCATAACAAAGTGCATGTTGACATTACAAATACGATTATATTCTAATCACGATGTTTGATTTTTCGGCCTTCAGCGTACTGAGATAACCGTAGACAAGCTTGATCATGTTCACTGTGTCGTTTTAGACATGGCGCGACGGCTCGAGGTCGGTTGGTTGGCTAAGAGTGAATTGGGGTAAAGTGGTGCATGGCCAACTCACCCGGGTGATTCATGCATTATTGTTTTTAATCAACTATGTGCTGTACGTAAGCATTGCCCTCACTTGGCAGCAGGCTGTCTGGAGCCTCAGCTTTTTCCGCAATAGCGGCCGAATGATTAGACGCAGATACACCAATTTTTCAGTAGCTGATTATACATCTGTTTTTAAAACAAATATTTTGCACAAATTTATATTCCTGATCAGTATAAGTAATTGACCTGCAGTGGGCAAAGGGAGTGTTGTTCCAAAACATTCAAAGTACCGCCAATCAGAGTTATGCACATAAATGCACAAAACTCAGATAATGCTGTCCTCCAACAATGCAAGCGAAATAATCCTATCTGCAAATGTTCATTTAGGTCAAGGTTGCTGAACCGCAGCCAGGTTAGTTTCCGCGTATTTTTAAGTCTTCAGTGCGATAAATTCGACGAGGTAATTTGTTACGTATAAAATGACGATGTGCATGAATATACCTTCTGCTTTAGTTTATGTGTAATAGGTCAATAACTTAGTGTCAGGTCATCATCATGTGTATTCTATACCACGCCATCTTGTAAATAATGTTGCTGTTCCTTGCGAAGTGATATCTGACTTCAGTTTTAGCGCTAATGTAGGTCACGTGATGCGACGTGGGAAGACAATCGAATGACCTGAGATGACCCGGCCTCGTACAAGCTAACTATATTTCACCTGATTTGACCTTTATTTGGAATGACTTCGCAAGCCTTGCACACTTAGGCGAAGGCTGAAGAGATCGGTTTACCTATTTGTGCATTGTCCCGATATGACCTGACATCAGGTCATGGGGTCAGAACTTGGACAGCTGACAAAGATGTTTCATTATCATATCAGTTCTTCTTGGAACACAAATGTATACTTCAAAAGTGATGTTCCGGACGTATTCATGTTTCAACGTACTTGATCTGACTAAATGACGTGGGCGCTACATAACTAGTAGCAGTTGATGCGCCCTTAAGCCCAAATAATCAATTAATCAATCATGACTTAATGACGTGGTCTGACCTGAAGATTAAGGTGGGCTGAAAAAATGTTTTCTCTTGTAGCGTCCCAGTGCCCAGCTCAAAACACGGGTCAATCCTTTAGATAATCACATGCGAAGGACTAGTTTCCTGGGATAACCGCCAGGGGTAGCGCTTTTCATTTAGTTACCTCTGCAGAAGGGATTCGGGCGCTGTAGTCTCCCATGCATAAGCTGGCGGAATATATGATTCTAGCACGAACAAAAATAATAATTTGACACAATAGACAACTTTAAATGGGCCTCGTCTATATGCAAGTTAATCGATTTGTTCACTCTGATACTTTGTTCGTCCCGTTGGGCTGGGATAGATCTCATTAGTGAGGAAAATAATTGGTAAACACTGTTGTGTTTCTTCGTGTCGTGAACGTATTCACCAATGGAACACACGGTCCTACACTCGATGCACGATATATTATACTCGTAGAGAAACCAGATACGCGGACCTCAGTTCTGCTCATCATGCCAGCTCACCATCGTCCACAGAGAGAGCAAGATGGTGCCCGCTCAGCCAGCTGTTAGGCGGAATTCGTGGAAGACAAATTATATATGAAACAAACACCAAGTTGAAAAGACCAAAGATGTGGTGCCTTTGTCATCCTGATATTACGTCTCACTATTGGGGTAATTATGCTGATATGCTTAGTTGTCACATGCTTACATCGAATGCTTAGGGGGTTACAACTATGCTTAGAAATACACCTTTCGCTTAAAATAACATTGCTGGCGTTCCTCACCCTTTCAATATATTCAATTCACGAAACAAGTTCATGTACAGTATTACTTTTGCTGTGCCACGGCTATCGATGTGTCTAGACGATTAGATGACAAGGCTCTATTTAAAATCGAACACTATTCCTGTTTCCTGGCTAGTCCCCACGCGAAAATGCGAACATGTCTTTCATCAACGCCATACGTGGTCTCTGCCGCATCGATCAGCATCTTCACACATTTCTCCGCACTTTGTGAGTGGCGTGGGAAGTCAGGCCGTTTGAGAAGGACTTCACCAGCGGCACCAAACTCAACACCCTTAAACGCCAAGGGGGCTCCGTCACGATCAGAGCACTGGCTCCAATTGATAACATCAGAATGTTCCAACACGTCTCAGTTAGGAGGTTTCTGCATGTGCGGAGTATCCCGATATTATCGATTGTAACCGCGCTCCGATCGTGACGGAGCCGCCTGCGAGGTAAGCATTGACGGATGTTCAGGTTGATGCTGCTCACGAATCCCTCCTGAACCTGCCTGATTTCCCATGTCACTCGCAAAGTGTGGAGAAATGTGTGAAGATGGTGACCGAAACAGCGAAGACCATGTAGGGCGCTGATGAAAGACCTGGTCATATTATCACGCGGGTGTCAGCCAGGAAACAGAGGAAAGTGTTCGATTCTGAAAAGAGCTTTTTCATCTAATCGTCTAGACACATCGACAGCCTCGGCCCGACAATGACAATGCAGCATTTGCATTTGTTTCGTGAATCGAATATGTCGAAATTATGTGGAATGTCAGCAATGCTATTTTAAGCGAGAAAATGCATCTCTAAACATATTTACATTCCATAAGCACTCAATATAAGCGTTTGACGTCTCAGTATATCAGCATAATAACCCCAATGTAGCGACATAACATCGGGATGACAATCGCACGACTATGTTTTTTTCATCTTGGTTCAACTTTGCCAATACTTGCGTGCCTTATGTGACCAACCCTGACCTAACAAGACGAACAAAGTATCTGCGTGAACAAATCGATGAATTTGCACATGGACGAGATCCATTTGAAGTTGTTTATTGCGACCGTGTCGAATGTAATATTTGGTTAGCATTATAATCAAATATTCAGCTCGCTTATGCATTGGAGAGTGTGACGTGAGATAATTCATGCAGAGGTGAATTTAACTGAAATTCGCTACCCCTAGCGTTTATTCCAGGAAACTAGTTTTTCGCATGTAACTATCTAAAGGATTGACACGCGTTTTGAACTAACTACTGGACCGCTCCGAAGGAAGAGTTTTGTTTTGGCTCGTTTTACAACAACCACATAATTTTCGGATGTCAATCAGATATCAACATTTTGCTTGCATCGTTCTGTTGGAAGGACCCGAAACATATATTCATGTTTTCCAGGTCATTTTCTAAGGTAGAGGTCACGTTACTGGGTTAGTCTATTATGACCTTTAAGGGCGTTGGCAGCTCAGCGGTTAAGTTTAGCGGCTGGCATGCTAGAGGTGCAGGGTTCGATTCCCTGCGGTGCCCGCCCTTCCTGCCAGGATGAAATGCAGGCACCTCCATATGGCCTCCGATACCGATAGTGTCGTGAAACCTCAGCCAACCAACCAACAAATATGACATTTAGCGACCTCAGCATGGCCGAACATGGAGAAATAAGTTGTCATGTGAGCTCTAGGCGAGATTGGTTTGTCAGTTACATTTCCCTTGTGGCTAACATGCATAATTCGAAAGCTGATTCAAGTCTGATTCTGACACATGCACTGTCTTTTTTAATCGATTCCAGGAACTTAAGTCAGGGTCTTTATATTGACATAATATGACTCTTGATGATCTTATTATTCAGAATTCGACACTGAAGTGTGCTTCTAGCTCTTCATGACTATGGGCTTAAAATGGTGTTCGACATTTAATCCTAGCTTATGAAGATCGGAAGTTATGGGATTTTCAAGAGACCCCACCCCCGCCCCAGAGAAGGTGGAGTCGCCTGCCGGTCCGTCGATGGTTGAGGATCTGCTCAGAATGTGCTGTAGGCGGACCGTCCGCCGACCGTGTGCTATGCACTACCTGGATGTTGTGTAGATCGACTATTATTGTGCCCTTAAGTTCACGTTGTAGAAGCCAGTGGTCTGTCGTAACAGTGTTAGTCACTTTTGCAATGCAAATCAAGGACAACGATAACTCTCCTCCAAGTGAAGAACGCCAAATATGTGATGAACAGGGTCACAGGTATCGAGGCTCATACTCTTGTAGAGGGAGTTTGCAGACGTGATGCTAGAACGATATTTTTCAGAGTATTATTAACGATATACCCATGGGGTAATGCACGATGGTTTTCAGCATGGTACTGGAAAGAGTTGCTGGTTCTTTTTCAAGGTAATATAAAAATGGTAACTTTAGCAAAATGTGGTACCCTGGTTAGTGGCAACCATGCTAGTGAGCTCCAATTAGCAAGCACACAGTTTTACAGGTAGTAAGGAGTGATTGTCAGCGCTCACCCCCTTAAACACCAAGCATGAACGTTCACACTGGTAGAATATGCTTCCAGTGCACGGCCATGTTTGCTCTCTCATCAGAAGCCCACTGGAACGTTATATATAGCATAATAACTGCAGGAAAACGGATGATTCAAGATGACTGAATGGAATACTTCGCGAGCTATTTCAGACATTTGATCATTGTGTAGCCATCACTCTCGCATGTTTATTCACGGTAATGCCAGCTGCATCACCGCCGCACGAGATGAGCCACCCCACAGTCTTCGGTGCCACCGCAGGCACCATCTGAGACCGCTTCTCCAAGCTTGATGTGTCAGCACATCCCGCCCTGAGTCACGAGCCTGGCTCAGGCTGGCTACAAGGCCACGTCTGTCCGCGGCTTCTCTGTGCGCTTGATCATGTGCCTGCGCCTGTGCACCTGTCTGCACACCCGTCAGCCGCACACAACAGCCGTCTTGGCGGCCGCGGCGGCCCAGGGTGGATGATGTTTGATCAGTGAGTCCACCGGCCGGAAGTGCCTCGCGGTGAGAATGTTCTCGGGATGCAGACCAGGTCCGGTCTCAGAATGCGGCCTAGGTCAAATCTCAGGATGCAGACTAGGCCCGGTTTCAGGATGCAGCTCAGGTCCGGTCTCAGGATCCAGCCCAGGTCCGGTCTCAGAATGCAGCCTAGATCAGATCTCAGGATGCGGTCCGGGTCCGGTCTCAGGATTCAGCCCAGGTCCGGTCTCAGAATGCACTCCATGAACCGTCTCGCGATGCAGCAGAGGTCCGGTACCAAAGGCAGGGCAGCGTTCGAGTTGCTGCACCCTAATTTTGATTCTAAATTGCTAGCTTGCACCGAATGCTTTCAGTTATTAACCGCGACTGAGGATGGTTGTAGCTGTAATTGTGACAAGACTGTTCCAGTCTGTGACTGCAATTCGACTGCCCAGTCTGTGACTGTGGTACGACTGTCCCAGTCTGTGTCTGTGGTACGACTATCCTGGTCTGTGACCGTGGTACGTCTATCCCAGTCTGGGATTATGGTACGACTATCACAGTCTGTGACTGTGGTACGGCTATCCCAGTCTTTGACTGTGGTACGACTGTCTCAGTATGTGACTATGGTACGAATGTCCCAATCTGTGACTATAATACGACTGCACCATTTTGTGAATGTGGTACGACAATCCCAGTCTGTGACCGTAATACGACTGTCCCAGTCTGTGACCGTGGTACGACTATCCCAGTCTGTGACTGTGGTACGACTGTCCCAGTCTGTGACCGTAATGTGACTGTCCCAGTCTTTGACTGTGGTGCGACTGTCTCAGTCTGTTACTGTGGTACGATTATCCCAGTCTGTGACCGTGGTACGACTATCCCAGTTTGTGACTGTAATGCAACTGTCCCAATCTGTGACTGTGGTACGAATGTCTTGGTCTGTGACTAGGTATGACTGGCAGTGATCGTGTTTTTTGTTGTTGTTGTGGTCGTGGGCACACCACTGGCAGTAGCTGTGGTGGGACTGTGTCCGTCATATCACCATTATTATCGCCGTGACAATACACATGACCAGGATGTTTCTCTGATATCACCGTGATACCATCATCCGTGTCGCCGTGAAAGCACACGTGACCGGGATATGTCCATGATATCACACTCCGTGTCACCGTGACAACATACTGGACCGTGATATTTCCGTGATATCACAATCCGTGTCGCCGTGACAACACACGTGACCGGGATATGTCCATGATATCACACTCCGTGCCACCGCGACAACACACGTGTCAAGAACGTGTCCGTGATATCACACTCCGGGTCACCGTGACAACACACGTGACCGGGATATGTCCGTGATATCACACTCCGTATCACCGTGACAACACACGTGCCCGAGATGTGAGATTGGTTGTGAACACGCCTTCGGCGAATTTCAGGGAGGGTGGTTGTGGTAAATACAGGGAATGCGACTACATAATCGTACCAATCCCATCTGCTTGTGAGGAAGGGATTGGGAAACTCTTTATACGGACCAGTCTGGCTTTTATGAGGCGAGACTGAGCGAAATTGAGACTGCTAACTACTCAAAAAAGCTGGTTCCGACGTTTCCCTTTGATCGCAACCAGAGACCAAGGCCGATTATTGCCATCAAAGCTTAGTCGGAATATATCGTTACTAAACAAAGCTATGTTGTCATGTTGTTAAAAGCATACCGCAGTGAACATGTAAAGCAACGTGCATGACTATGTCCATGGTTTTACTTGGATGCCTGAAATGCATTGAGAGATGTCGATTGCGACTTCTCTCACTACAAACGAGAGAAAGTTTGTAGTGACGGTGAAATAATCCATTGGTGCTGAGATTGGGCCGCGTTTCATCCGGGTATACCTGATTTGAAGCTGACTCTGGTGAGCTTGGGAAAAACACCGGCGAAGACGAGCTGCGGAGCATAGAACAGGAATTTTCGTCCCGATGTCGGACCAAATACCGGCATTGAGGAAGCAAAGCCAGATAAGCCGCCGGCTCTTTTATCGCGTGGGATGTGATGAAGGTTCACTGCCAAATCCCTCCTCACAAAAGACTCGATGGATGAAGCCCTAACAAAAGGCGCGGCGGCAGACAGCGGGCGGAGTGGCACGTATCGGTGCGGGGAGGCAGCTGAGAAGGTGGCCACTCGCAGACGGGCCACCATCTAACGTGCTTGGCTATCGTCGGCATGGAAGCAACACAGTGTGGTGAAAAGCCGACCCTGTATAATGAACAGGAATAGTTTTTAGAATGATGGATTCAAAAATATATTAACGAGTGTCCATGTCGTGCCGGGACATCAAAAATACATATCTGTGAGAACGCCCAGGTGCAGATTAATCGACGTCACATTTTGGTACAATTTGAAATCGATTGCTTGGTTTCACAGTGCAATTACTCGGAATGTAGTAGTCGGTACTCGACATCCGTTTCATCTGCACCCCTTGTGGTGGTAGTGGCACTTGGATGCGTTTGCGAAGCATCCGGCTGCTGGGTCACGCAGCGTCGCCAACCTCCCATGCCAGTTGGTCACGGTAATACCGCCGGCTGTGGGATACGAACCCACGATCTTGCAATCAAGAGTCCAGCTCCCCACCGACGGAGCTATTACGGCCCCATCCGCATCCCTTGTATGAGTTCATTTATTGAGGATGTAGATATATAATTGTGAGATGCCAATAACCAGGCAACTTCAGCGATCAGCGCAACCTTAATCCAGCGATCGCATGTGCAGGTTTAGTGGTGCAAATTCTTCCCGGAAGAATTTGTTGAATGCATATTTAAAGGTACATGACAAAAGAATTACCTTGACCCAGAGACGTTTGAAGTTCAACGACAGCTCTCTCATATCTTCCGCTCTAGCTTTAAAGGCGTGCAAATATGAGATGAGAAGCTGGCCTGACTTGAAAACAAATAATTTCACAGTTCTCGTCTGATCACATGAATCACGTTATCCCTGACGAAAACAGGAGAGATGACGCCTCTTTTCAACACGAGCAAAACAGATCAAAGTCTAGCAAAAACAAATTGCTCCCCGATTCGCCACATCACAGGCATAATAGCAGTAACAGGTAAAAAGACAACAACCTTACGGACCTCAGGGTTATATGGTATTCTACAGCGTTGTGAGCCGCAACCTACTTCCCCAGTTTCGCTCTTTCTCCTCCAGAACCTTCGCTGCTTCTCCGATCTCTAGCTTGGGCTGCTGTTGCTCAGTGTAGTGATATTCCGACCCCACTGCTCTGCATATCTAGGGAATATATTCTGCGCATGATAATCTGAATTAGTCAGTACTCCCACAGGACGCCATTACCTTTACAGGTTGTGTAGACCTCTAACTTTACCAGCCGCTGCGCGTCTCATCTGACGTGTAGGATACGGTTCAACTGCACGCATTGGACGCCAGCCCAGCCGTTATCATTTCTCCAGGAAGTTACTGCATTCAGACCTGGATTGACCGGACGTGATCCATCTCGTTTTAATCGCGGCCGCAAATGGAGTCCAAGGAAGGGTTCAGCTTTGATTAAATTTTCCCGGGGTAATTGATAGTGAGCTATCAGTCACATGCCAGTTAGATTGGCCCCCTGATAGGTGTTCTCAATCCTGGCGCTGGTCTCACGCCAGAAACATAAATACTAGCCACGGAGTAACGCACGGACATTGGCCAATGCAGGTATCACCTGTCGGCTCTACTCCTTGGCCAAGGCCATAGCAGCAGCTCCTCCCAAAGGCACAGGTGTGTCGTTGAAAAGATGCCCTCGGCTTATGGCGATCAGACAATATGGTCGGCAGTCGTTATCCAGCCGTACTCAGTGTGACCGCACTCTGCCACAGCCGCCTGGCTTTTTGCGCGTTTTATAAGTGAGCAATAGCTGTCAAACCCGACAAGTCGACTACACGACAGGCGCGGCGAAAGAAGAGATGTCGCCGCCGTTTTTGCGGCCGCGGCGGCGGCGGGCGGCGGTGCCACACAACAACCCTCCCACGGCTCTTCATGGCGGCCACCACGGTCTGACCAGTGGCCACCCGGCTCCCACGCCCACGACCCGAGCCGACAGCGCGCGACCAGCCGGCGTGGGACGTGGGTCGGGTCGCGCTCGTCGCCGCCGGCGTGGCCGGTGCGACTTGTTTGCCGCCGGTCGGCGGTCGGCTTCGGTTTTTGCCGGCACCGTCGCCGGTTTCCATTTCGCCGGAGGCTCGGCGGCGGCCGAGCAGTGTTTACTTTGTAGGTGCGGCGGCGGCGGCGGCGGCGGTAGCCGCGGACAGGAAACGACCGCCGCAAGCCCAGATGACGTCATGGCTAGTCTGGTACGTCACGTCGTTGATGAGGGTGACAAGCTACTGATGATCGCTGATCGTCAGATAACTGCCGAAGAACGAACAGTACGCTCACCTGTGGAGATCGTGTTAGGCTTTATTCTGTCAATCACCGCCTGGGAAGCTGGGGCAGGGTTACCACTCACGCACCACACCTTGCCACTTCCTCCGGTGTAGGAGAGGGACGGGAGTTGTTGAGATCACTACCCGGGCGTTTCCATGCAGAGAGTGGAATGAAGCGGCTGGCAAGGACATGAAATGAAAGCCTGCACGTGATGGTGGCACATCAATTTGTATACTTCTGGACGCTGGTTAAACTTTCAGGTCAGCTTAGAGGTAACTTTCGTAAAACTAGATTTTCACGCCTAATCGCTACCTGTATAAAATTGTAAATATTGCGATATTATTTATCGGTGTCGTGAGATATCAAATATTGTAGTTCACTACCTCGGCGAGAAACGGCTTGATATGTTCTCACTTATGACGCCATATGTCAGTGGCCTAGCATCACAACATCACAATTTTAATATCATAAAGTCGACAAAGGACGCCCAGTAAACTTTGCCAGTTGGTGGTGCGCTAATGAGTGCCATTTTTTTCGTAGTCGCAAGGAAACCTTGGACGAGACGGGAAAGTGTATCGGTTCTTCTGCAGGAGCGATAAATAATATCAGTCCCTCGGACTTTTATCGACTACTCTTGTTACTACCTTCTAATCATGTCGCAATCCTTTGGGAAGGATACGTAAATGCACTTGTCTGTTTATCCTATGGATTAAATACGATAAAGCATATGCACAATATGTCCGTAGCAGGGGGTCACTCCGTAGCAGGGACATCATATGCTCAGGTGGTTGCAGGCCACCAGGTAGCTGAGGCTTCCCCTACTGTGGAGGTGGCTGGGATCTCTCGAGAGGGGAGTGTTAATAATGAACAGAGGAGGGGTAGTTTTGGTAGGTCACAGGAGGGGAAGTGGCATGAGGTCAGGGGGTGGAGGATTTGGAGACGCCAACCTAAGGAAAGGGTCAGTGAGTGGAGGTGGCAGGTGGTAGGAGCGGGAGGAAGTCTAGCCGACCGGCCCAGCGGGTAGGCATATTAACAACAAATATGTTCCAGGCATTGGATGACTGCCCCCAGGATAGTAGTAGTAAGGAGTCAGTGCTGGTCCTAGGAGACTCTCGTGTGCGACATTTAGAGCGGGTATTTTGTAAAGGTAGGAGGGACAGGAGGTGCATCACCAGGCCTGGTGCCAAGGTGAAGGACCTGGTACCTGCGGTGGCACAGGTCACCAGTGATCACCAGTTTAATATAGTCATAGTGCATGTAGGGGTAAATAACATAGGTAATACTAGGAGTGAGGAGCTTCTGCGGGAGTACAGGGCCCTTCTGGCCACCCTGAAGGGTACCAATAGAGTCATTGTAACAGCAATTTTGCCTAGGGCTAGAGCCTCCCCTGAGTGGAGCTCTAGGGCACTGGCAGCTAACGCCAGGGTAGGAAAGCTCTGTCATGAGCTAGGTTTTACATTTGTAGACGAGTGGGGCAGGTTTTATGCATCGTGGGACCTCTATCAGAGGGATGGCCTGCACTTTTCTGAGAAGGGGGTCATGTGTTAGGCAAAGTATACGAGCATGTCCTTCAGGGAAACTAGAAAATGGGGTGGGGAGGGATGAAATTGCATTCCCAACTCAGGAATATTCCAATAGTGTCAGCCAAGGCAATAGAACCTCAAAGTCTGCAAATAGGGACAGCAGCAATTCAAGGGAACAGAGCGATAGTTCATCTAGTGATAAAAGAACTCCTCAGGATGAAAAAGCCAAAGGTGGTTATGGAGCATTTGTGAAGTGTATGATGTTTAATGCTCAGAGTATCCGTTCAAAATTTGATGAGTTCAAGTGTTATGTTGCTGAGGAGGAACCAGATTTTGTTTGCATTACGGAGGCATGGGTCAGTGAAGGTTATTTTGGAGATAACTTACAGGACTATGTGATCCAGGGATACAATATGTTTTTATGCAATAGGGGTCCAGCAGTGAAAGGGGGTGGTGCAATGCTCTATATGAATAGCTTATTCAGTTCTCAAAAAGTAGCAGGTGGGGATAAAAATGTGTCTGTGGAGTCCATTTGGCTTGATGTCACTGTGGGAAAAGGCAACAGCAATACTCTTAGGATAGGAGCTTTCTACCGATCAGGAACCCTGCCACATTCTCAGCAACTGGAGCTTGACAAGGTGATTTGTGAGGAAATCAGTAGAACCTTTAAGAGGAAGTGCCTTATTCTTGGTGACTAATCTAAAAGGTTATGAAAATGCTGGTGTTGGCTCCCCAGCATGCAACATGTTTAGGAAATGCCTCGAAGAGGACCTGTTCTTACACCAGTTTGTATCGGAACCTACCAGGCATGGTTCATTCTTGGACCTTGTATTCTCGGATTTAAGTGACTTGGTTGAAGACTTGACTGTAGGTGAAACTCTGGGAAAAAGTGACCATAACATAGTTAGATTCAAGGCACATGTAGGGGAAATTATCAAGGATAATTTGGTAAAGGTTCCAAATTTCAACAGAGCAGACTTTGACGGCACGAGAGTGGCTTTAAGTGCCATCAGATGGGAAGAAGAATTATCCAATTTAAATGCCTGTGATATGTGGGAAAAGTTCAAATCTTACTTGAAGGAAACTCAGATTAGACATGTCCCCCAAAAGCAAAGACGCAAGAGAAGGGTAGGAAAGCCAGCATGGCTTACACCAGACTTGATAAAAGCAATTAAGGCTAAGAAAACTACATTTATAGTTTTTTAAAAGCCTCAAGTGTCGTTAATCTAAAGGCGTATCGAAAAGCTAGAGACACTGTGAAGCAAAACACCAGAGCAGCAAAGCGAGCAAAAGAACTGGATTTAGCTAGAAACTGTAATGGGGACAGTAAAAAGTTCTTTAGTTTCTACAAGCTGAGTAAAGTTTCTGGCACAATTGGTCCACTGGAAGTAAACGGGACTACATTGGGTGAGGATAGTGAGATGGTTGAGGAGCTGAGCAAGCAGTTCAAATCAGTGTTTACATTGGAAGATATGACCAATCTGCCGACCGTACACCATAGTTCAGTGACATGGGATCTAACAAATGATGTTGATTTCATTGATAGTGATGTTGTTTACAATCATATCAGGAAAATAAAGCCAAACAAGGCAACAGGACCTGATAAAATTTATGCTAGGGTGTTGCGGGAAACTGAAAAGGAACTGGCATTTCCACTTAGTATAATATTTTGTAGGTCAGTTTCACAAAATGAAATTCCAACCGATTGGAAAAGGGCAAATGTAGTTCCTATTTTCAAGAAAGGAGAAAGAGGGAAAGTTGAAAACTATAGGCCAGTAAGTCTCACATCCCTAGCCTGCAAGGTACTCGAATCAATTATCAAGGATAGAATAGTTAATTATCTAGAAGGTAGCAGATTGATTCAAGATACTGAACATGGGTTTAGAAAAGGACGATCGTGTCTCACAAAACCTCTTGGACTTTTTGAACTTCGCCACAGAACAATTTGATCAGGGAAATCAGGTTGATGTAGCATATCTTGACTTTAGTAAGGCCTTTGACAAGGTACGCCATAAACGGTTAATGATACAGCTTCAGTCCCATGGTATTGCAGGTAGCATCTTAAAATGGATAGAGTTGTGGCTTTCAGATAGACAGCAGAGAGTGATGCTAAATGGTACAAAGCCATCATGGCAAAATGTTCTTAGTGGAGTCTCCCAGGGGTCAGTACTAGGGCCATTACTGTTCATTATATTTGTAAATAATATTGAAAGTGGCCTAAGCAGTAAAGTTTTGAAATTTGCGGATGATTTGAAGGTCTTTAGGGCAATAACAGGTCAATATGAGCATGTCTCGCTGCAAAAAGACTTAGACGAACTTGTGAAGTGGTCCGAAGAATGGCAAATTAAATTTAATTTTGATAAGTGCAAAATCATGCAAGTAGGTAAGCAGCATATGAAGGCTCCATACTTGATGGGTGGCCAAGTGCTATCAGTGACTCAACAGGAGAAGGATTTAGGTGTTATTCTAAACACAAACCTGGGGACATCAGAACAGACCAAGGAAGCCAGGAAGAAGGCACTGAGAATACTCGGGGCAATAAATAGGAATGTATCATACAGAAGTGAGGAAGTGATCAGGAAGCTTTACTGTGCATACGTCAGGCCACATTTGGAATACTGCATACAAGCTTGGTCTCCTAGCTATGAAAAAAGATTGTTGGCTTTTGGAGAGAGTACAAAAGAGGGCTACAAAAATGGTTAATGGCATACGCATCCTGGCATATGAGGAAAGATTGAAGAAAGTTAATATGTTTTCACTTAGATACAGAAGGCTGAGAGGAGATCTCATCGAGGTCTTTAAATTTGTCCATGGTCTGGAGAGGGGATACCTTGGGGAAATGTTTGAATTTAACAGAAATGATGCAATTAGAGGTCATAAATTCAAAATTAAAGTTAACCACAGCAGAACAAGGTTAAGGCAAACTTTCTTCACCATCAGGGTAGTAGAACACTGGAACCAGCTGGCAGAAAACATCGTCAGTAGCAACACATTGAACATCTTTAAAAACAGCATAGACAATCATTATAAAAATAGAGGGCTTGCTTTTCAGTATTGCAGGGAGGGCTGATTGATAGATTTGGTGGGCAACTGGTTCAGTGTACAGAGTGCAACCAAGAAGGGCCCTTGTGGCTCATAGTTGCACTAATCTTTTATGTCGTTATGTGCATACACAGTAATACGCACTTTGATGATAAAATAAGATTTCCTAAAACCATGAAATACCATATTTTTATGTATTTAACATTCATTGTAGCTGGAACATGGCGAGTTCCAAGGCATCCTCTGCAATCTGTCATAAATCCTGTGATAAGTCAACACATGAGATCGGTGCTCGGAGCCAAACCTTTATGTTGTTGCCCATCGTTGCATATTTCTAACATACGGTTCTTTTCTTATGTGCACACCAGGAGGGCAAGTCCGTTAATTCGGCTTGAGTTGAACTCAGAGACCTATTATCAACTGGAATAAAGTGGCCCACATTTGTTGCACAATGGTCTATATTGGTCAGCATTCACCTCAAGTGTCCTTCTGAGACATTCGTGCGTATGCAAGCAGACTTCAGGACCAACCTACTAGCCGCAGCAGACATATCCAATTCGGTGTGTGAATTCAAAACGTGGTCTTGTCATGACGTCATAACCAGTGGTTCATGATGATATTGAACTATTATTTTTTGCACAAGGTGAAGTGATGACCAGAGGTGTGCTGAACGTTTCAAACGCTGTGTCACTTTGCTCTTGAGATACCTGAAAAATACGACGGGGGAACAGGGAACGGAGAAGGGCGCTAAACGTCCCCTCAAGTCAATGTGGGGCTAAAAAACTTGGTAAATGAAGATAATTGCATGCTCGCGAAAACTCTCTTGAAATGATGTACAGATAAATAATTGTTTAAAAACATCACTTAGTAAAGCATTCATGGAATGGGCGAGAATGCAAGGGAGGAGCGGAGGATTCAAAGTCGCTTTCACATAGCTACCGGAACCATAAATAGCTTTGAAGAGCATACGAGTTTGGAAGTAGTCTTAGGATAGAATTAGAATATAATTAGGATACAATTTAAGGGAGTATAAAACATAAATGTTTCTGAATGGTGCCCTCTCAATAAGCAAAACGCTTAGGTCACCAAATTCCTATCCTACCAAATGTGAAATCCCAAAGATATTGGACGGGGGAGAGGCTTAAAAACTAGCATGGCTAATTAAGGTTGGTTCCCATGAAGACACAATATTACCAGTCTATCCCCACAGAACAAAATGGAGTTTTTTTTATCCGAAGTTTTTTGGAAGCTTTTATGGATTTTTTGGGAACCGAAGTTTTTTTGGGGGCGAGAATCGGAACTACCTTTTCAGTATTATAATTTCCAATTAAAAACAAAAATTCGTTTTTACCAGTCGTCTTCTAAGAGGATTTTCCAACACCAGGATTAATGCTCCTAGATTTAATTTCGATTTAATAAAGTTGGTTCGCGCATTCAGCTGTTTAAGCAAGTGCTATTGATAATCAAAATGTTTAATTAATCGGACTCGCTCTGAGTAAAGCAAAGAAATATTTCAGCCAGTACTTCTGCACACGAGGAGTGACATGATCTTACTGGCTGACAAGGGCAACACAGCTGTTGTTCTCTCCAAGAGCCAATACTCCGATAAATTGGAGGCTCCGCTAGCCAACAAGACATGCACACGAGTGAGCAAGGACCCTACATCCGCCAGATAAGTATGTTTCAGAGAGGTGATCAACAAGATGAAGGACAAGGGAGAAATACCCAAGACATTGTTTCAGCAGCTGATCCCCACCCGCTCCACATGTCCAAGACTGTACGGTCTGCTAAAAATACATAAACTGGATATCACCCTGCGATCCATCACGAGCAAGACAGATTCTCCGGCAGAAGAAGAACCAGCGGCCTACCTGACCAATATCATCTGGCCAGTACTGGAAATGTCGGAATACACCGTTAAAAACTCAGCGACGTTTGTGCAGCAGATACAGCAGATACCGCCCCTCCGGCTCTCGCCCGGCGATACGCTCGTCAGCTTTGCTCGTGCACGTAACTTCGCTTTTCACCAGAGTCCCGACTGCCGAATCAGTTGATGTGGTCTGTGAGGCGTTCCAGGGAAGCGGACCACTGGCTGATAGGTGCGGACTATCAACCTTGCATCAAGCTGCTGATGGAAGAATGCCTTAAGTGCAGGTATTTCAGGTGCCAAGAGCAATATTATATGCAGTCGGAGACTGTATATAATAGCCAATGGGACTGAGCTTATCACTTGTGCTAGCAGATGCCTTCCTTGAGTCATTGGAGGAGAGACTTCTGGCGCGGGCCACTTTGGAACCCGTTTGTCGAAGACGATTCGTGGATGGCACCTTTATTGTGTGGCCACACGGGCGAGAACTGTTGACCAGTTTCCCCGGCATTTCAATGGTAGTTTGTCCAATATTCAGTTTGCTGTGGAGGTTGAGCAGGACGAAATGCTTCCCTTCCTTGACGTGGAAGTATTCAAATTTGGAGAACCCTTGAAGACCTCAGTTTTCAGGAAACCCACTTGCTCAAACGTGTATCTAAAATACAACTTCCGCCACGCCGCCAACATCACGTCCGCAACCATCCAATGTCCGACCCGCCGACCCATCGCAATCTGTAACAGCAAGAAGGCCAAGATCTTGGAGAAACAAAGCATCCAGCAGGTTTTGCGGGACCCAAGCGCGTTTGTCGGCCAAGCCATGTCGAAAACAACAGCCGCCACTGCAAACCAGCAGACTTCATCGGCGGCCCAACAGTAAATGGACGTCCGACAGCAGCCTGTGGTGCAGCAGGAGCCGGATGTCCAGCAGCCATCAGCATTCCAGCAGCCACTCATGACCCAGCAGCAACTCATTGTTCAGAGGCGGTTTCTGCGTTTGAACCAGCAACCTGTCGTCCACAATCCTGCCCCTACAGTCCAGCAGCCTGACCCTGCAGTCCAACAGCCTGCCCCTACAGTCCAACAGCCTGACCCTGTAGTCCAGCAACCTGCTGCCAAAGAAAAGAAACATAGGTGTATTAGTATCCCATGCATAAAGGCAGTTGGCGAGCGGACAAGTCGCACGTTGCCTAAGCAAACATACGTGCTGCCCACGGCTCAAAATTATCCTTGAGGAGCTTACTCCCACGGCCCAAGGACCAAATTCCAACACAAAACTGCAAGGGAATTGTATGCAAAACGTTATGCTAGTGCGGCGCCTTTATACATTTCAGAAACCGGTGAACCTAGTGTCCGCGTGAAGGAATACGCGGTGGCTCTCAAATATGGGCGTGGCGACACTTCCCCACCAGCCGAGCACTGGCTCAGGTGCCGACATTTCAACCCCTCACAGGCGACTACACTAGCTATAGAAAAACAATGGAATCGCCGCGTGGTGAGGGAGGCGATCGAAATCAGGGTGAGCAACCCTTCACTCAACCAGGGCGTCGGAAAGCTTAGAATGAGCCAAATATGGGACAGTGTTCTGCCAAAGAATACCGGAAACCACCGCTAATGCCAAGTTCAATCCACTTAGGTATTTAGGTGTGATTGCATACCGTCCAGTTGTTTGTAGCGAAGAAGTCATGACCCCGTTGTGTGTGGTGAGAATATTGTCTGTTGTGCTGTTTCTTCCGTCACTGACAGCGGTTCACCTTTAGGCTGTCGCACATGACAAACTTGCTTGTTGGATTTTATGTTTGTCTTATTTAGCTAATTGCCCTTTGGAAAAGCTATCAATAAAGGTCGAAGTACTGCCTGAAATATTTTGTGTTCGCTTTACTCAGGGTGAGTCCGATTAATTATCCATTTCGATCATTGATATCCACCTGGATAGAAATGTGCTTCCGCAGCTACATACAGTCCTGTCGATCTTAATATCATTGTTTGCTCGCTACGCAACGTATTGTAAGCGTCATCCCCCAATCCCCCTTTTAGTAGGCGGCAAGGCAAAGCAGCACCACTTAGCGGGGTTATGCCCTCGGATTATCAGACGCAATGCTCTATCGGCCACTTTTTGCAACGTACAATGGAGAAATACATTTGTATTTGAACTCTCTTTAAGGCGAAGGAATGGAAGCATGTGCTATGGAGGGTCCTTGTCGTTTCCCACGCGCTTCAGAGCGTATTCGAGGTAGATTGTTCACAAATTTTGAAATCCGTTCACAACAGTCGAGTGCTCATCCCACACGTTTTCCGGCGCTTTGTCTGCGACTGCCGCTCGTCTGCCGTCCCAGCGCCTACCGTGGCCGGTGGGTGCACCACTGTCCGCATCTCCCGCTGCGACTGGGTGCGGCAGTGTTAGTTTTTATCGGCCCACGCACAGATTGAATATTGATAATGCTAATGAGGCAGCGGTCGGTGGACGAAGAGGCCGAGTGGATTTTTCCTCGGCACATCGATCAGTGTGACCTGCGCCGCCAGCGGAACCCTTACCCCGGCTCTGGACAAGAGTAAACAGACGCAGCCGACTGCTTCGACCAGAGTGTGGTGCGGACGGGTGCGGGACCTACTCTGTTATCTCAGATTCTGGCACTTATATGCGACTGGTGCTTTGCGCACATTCCATGCCCAATGGATCATGTCCATTGTCATTCCGTTAAAAAAAGATCGACGGTGCTTGGTAAGGTCGAGAACGAGCAGTCTAGGGATAAGTTGCTCGTTTCACAATCGAAAGGTTGTGGGTTCGAATCTCACATGTCGCCACTCTTCGCCCGCGACCAACCGGCGTGAGAGATTGGCGACGCTACATGATTCAACGGTCGATATGTCGTAAAACCAACAACCAACCAACCAGCTTGGTAAGGTCAATCAGTGCCGATAGCATAATTTGGTTCGGCTCTATAAAAATGGATTTCAGAGAGGTATTCTGCAAACGTTTGGGGCATCCTGCCATTTCCTGAAACTCGATGCTCTCCCCTCAATGGTTTCCAGGTGGTTAACAGTCTTGGGGCACGAAGAATGAAAGATGCCTTGAGAACATGCAGCATAGCTGTTCATAGTCTGGGAAGCCACACTGCTATTTTTGGAAACTTGCACTTTCTAGCCCCGTGACAATATAAAGACTTTCCCCTGGCTGATTCACAGCATAACTTAGCGACCAATGGTGCGATAAATTATTCGCGATTCCTGATCAGAGACAGAAGAACAGCACCGCCATGGACCTGTGGAATGGAAGCGGTAAATGATGCAAACTGAAGACAAGATGTGCCGTCAGGGAAGCAAATTGCATCCGACGAAGGGGATGCTCTGTGTATACAGCTCAACAGTGACCTCGATTTTTCGTTCGATCAGAATCATTCATACGTGCCAAACTAGTTCAAGGCTGACGAAAACGTTTTTTAACTCATGTCCCCTGGTTTTGTACCTTAACCCGCGCCGTCTTTCCGGTCAAATCCTCACACCCCGTCTCGGGGGGAGGTTGAAGACCCTCCTCTAAAATCCAAACTAAGCATCGCACGAAAACGAAAGAAGAGTCATCGGAAAGTGCTCGACGAGTAGGGTCCGGGCCCTCCCTCCAAAACACTTTTTCCCGAAAAGTGACGTCACCAGAGGGGCTAGATTTTCACGACTTTTCAAGACTTACATTATGTTTTTGACTCTGGGCAGTTCATTTTGGAGATATATGAAAAACAATATTTATTTGCAATGAAAAAAGGACGGCGAAATCGACCAGGGCTATCATTTTTTTGACCCACCATTTTTTTCGAATTTCAAAATTTTGGGTTTTCAAGTTTTCTTTAATTTTCCTTTTCCAATGGGTAGAGCAGACAGAGGAACGTTGTTGGAAGTCAACTTGCCCCCAATAAAAAAATGTTTACTTTAGCCAGAATCCTGTATTTGAACTGCAATTAGGCAAATAAACAAAATTTATATGTAGTCAAAAACGAAAAAAGAGAAAAATTCCACCCGTACGTTTTGTTGCATCACTAAGGATAAGCAAACGCTGAAAGTTTCATTAACATATCTGTATCCGTTAAAGCGTGACGATTGGTTCAACTTTTTTTAGATGACCTCACTTGACCTTGACTAACTCGTTGACCCTACATAACCTGACTTCAAAATTTTCCAACAGCGTGCAAAATTGATGCGGGAAGAGGTATGCCAAATTTGGGCGCGCTGCCCGCGCAGTTCGTCCGCTATCCGCGGCTGAGGGGGCAGTTGAAGACCCCCGAGACGAGACGGGTTAATATGTGTTTAGTTCGGAAGTCAGTGTGATCAGAAAGTCAGTACGTTTTGTCAGTCATCCGTCAGTGGGTGTGTCTTATCCGATGGTGCTCCATCAGTGGGTCTGTCGTAGCTGGTCGTGACCCATCAGTAGGTGTGTCGGAGCTGATAGTCCTCCATTAGTTGGTGTGTCGGAGCTGATAGTCCTCCATTAGTAGGTGTGTCGGAGCTGATAGTTCTCCATTAGTGGGTGTGTCGTAACTAGTGATGCTCCGACAGTGGGCATGCCGTAACTGGCGGTGCTTCGTCAGTTAGTGTTCTGTAACTGGCGGTGCTTCGTCAATTAGTGTTCCGTTACTGGCGGTGCTTCGTCAGTTAGTGTTCCGTTACTGGCGGTGCTTCGTCAGTTAGTGTTCCGTAACTGGTGGTACTTCATCAGTTAGTGTTCGGTAAACGGCGGTGCTTCGTCAGTTAGTGTTCCGTAACTGGTGATGCTCCGTCAGTTAGTGTTCCGTAACTGGTGATGCTCCGTCAGTTAGTGTTCCGTAACTGGTGATGCTCCGTCAGTTAGTGTTCCGTAACTGGCGGTGCTTCGTCAATTAGTGTTCCGTTACTGGCGGTGCTTCGTCAGTTAGTGTTCCGTAACTGGTGGTACTTCATCAGTTAGTGTTCGGTAAACGGCGGTGCTTCGTCAGTTAGTGTTCCGTAACTGGTGATGCTCCGTCAGTTAGTGTTCCGTAACTGGTGATGCTCCGTCAGTTAGTGTTCCGTAACTGGTGATGCTCCGTCAGTTAGTGTTCCGTAACTGGCGGTGCTTCGTCAGTTAGTGTTCCGTAACTGGCGGTGCTTCGTCAGTTAGTGTTCTGTAACTGGCCGTGCTTCATCAGTTAGTGTTCTGTAACTGGCCGTGCTTCGTCAGTTAGTGTTCTGTAACTGGCGGTGCTTCGTCAGTTAGTGTTCCGTAACTGGCGGTACTTCATCAGTTAGTGTTCCGTAACTGGTGGTACTTCGTCAGTTAGTGTTCCGTAACTGGTAACACTTTGTCAGTTAGTGTTCCGTAACTGGTGACACTTCATCAGTTAGTGTTCCGTGACTGGTGGTGCTCGGGCGGTTAGTGTTCTGTAACTGGTGGTACTTCATCAGTTAGTGTTCCGTGACTGGTGGGGCTCGGGCAGTTAGTGCTCCGTAACTGGTGGTGTTTCAGCAGTTAGTGCTCCGTAACTGGCGGTACTTCATCAGTTAGTGTTCCGTAACTGGTGGTACTTCGTCAATTAGTGTTCCGTTACTGGTGGTGCTTCGTCAGTTAGTGTTCCGTAACTGGCGGTGCTTCGTCAGTTAGTGTTCCGTAACTGGTGGTACTTCATCAGTTAGTGTTCCGTAACTGGTGGTACTTCATCAGTTAGTGTTCGGTAAACGGCGGTGCTTCGTCAGTTAGTGTTCTGTAACTGGCGGTGCTTCGTCAGTTAGTGTTCCGTAACTGGTGGTGCTTCGTCAGTTAGTGTTCCGTAACTGGCGGTGCTTCGTCAGTTAGTGTTCCGTAACTGGTGATGCTCCGTCAGTTAGTGTTCCGTAACTGGTGATGCTCCGTCAGTTAGTGTTCCGTAACTGGTGATGCTCCGTCAGTTAGTGTTCCGTAACTGGCGGTACTTCATCAGTTAGTGTTCCGTAACTGGTGGTACTTCGTCAGTTAGTGTTCCGTAACTGGTAACACTTTGTCAGTTAGTGTTCCGTAACTGGTGACACTTCATCAGTTAGTGTTCCGTGACTGGTGGTGCTCGGGCGGTTAGTGTTCTGTAACTGGTGGTACTTCATCAGTTAGTGTTCCGTGACTGGTGGGGCTCGGGCAGTTAGTGCTCCGTAACTGGTGGTGTTTCAGCAGTTAGTGCTCCGTAACTGGCGGTACTTCATCAGTTAGTGTTCCGTAACTGGTGGTACTTCGTCAGTTAGTGTTCCGTAACTGGTAACACTTTGTCAGTTAGTGTTCCGTAACTGGTGACACTTCGTCAGTTAGTGTTCTGTAACTGGTGGTACTTCATCAGTTAGTGTTCCGTGACTGGTGGTGCTCGGGCGGTTAGTGTTCTGTAACTGGTGGTACTTCATCAGTTAGTGTTCCGTGACTGGTGGGGCTCGGGCAGTTAGTGCTCCGTAACTGGTGGTGTTTCAGCAGTTAGTGCTCCGTAACTGGTGGTGTTTCAGCAGTTAGTGCTCCGTAGCTGGTGGTGTTTCAGCAGTTAGTGCTCCGTAGCTGGTGGTGTTTCAGCAGTTAGTGCTCCGTAACTGGTGGGGCTCGGGCCCGGGTGGTCTGAGTGAACTCTGCTGGCAGGAATCGCATGCGCTATGACAACGGACGTCGGTCACGTCAAGCCCAAGGTCTGTTTGGCACTGCCATGTAGTTATGGTCGACCCTCCCCAAGCCAAACAAACGGCGGCCGCCGTCAGAGCTGCCTCCACTTGAGAGATGATGGGCCTCAGAGAGTCGCGTCCGGACATGGAAAGCATGCTGGGGAACCAAAAATCGCACCGGGACCAGACAAAATCAAGCCTAGGCCACAAAATCAACCCGAGCCCTGATACTCGCTCTGGGGATCTAAACGTTGCGCCCAGCACATATGCGAGCCTGAGCTTCATATGCACGAGGGAAGCAAAGTTAAAATGTAGCCCCCTGCCACTCAATAACATACCTTGGTCTCATACTATTAGACATTAGGCTTAGCAGCAGATAGTCAGGCACATATCATGTCAGATATGCTTAATTTTGAGTGCAATTGTATGGTTCCCGTATGTCTGGAAATGGATATGGTAATCTAGGTGTATCTGTCTCTACATGTGTATTCATCCCATCTTGTTTGCGTGGAAGAGGCAAGATTCGAATATTACAAAACATAGTTGGGTTATTATTTTGTAAATCGAACTATGTATTTAGCTTCATTCCGTCAGGCTTTATTTGTTAGGAACAACACCAGGTCGAGCTGTGTTGCTCCGGTTGTCGTTTTCTAAGAGCTGAGAAAACAACAATTTTCGCGTAACATAAAATCGTGTTCAATATCCAAGAAATGCACACCAGTCCAATATTTTCCATACCAGCAATCAAAAATTGCAAGTCACACAAGAACATGCTGATGTAGTTGCGGCTCCACAGATAAAAGCTCAGACAGGCTCAAGAACATACCTAGCATGCTTACGTGAAGTAGCTGTAAATGCAAGAATACTTGTAGATTCTACTAGCATTTTAACACATTCAATCTTACGTCATCAGTGCTGGAACTAGATTTCCAACTGGATTCCCTTGTCCCCTTTAATATAAGTACTTCGCTTTCTCCTTTGTATCGAAACCAAATACCCCAGTGATATACGGCCAATACATTTCTGATGAAGGAAGTAAGAATGCCGCGTTTTCCCCATAGCTGTTATATCCTGTCTTTACTTCACATTCCCTTGCGAGCAATCCAGAGGGGATAGACCAGAATGAATCTGGGCTGCGAGGGGTCCACGCTGGGTCTGCATGTGATGAAGAGAAATCACCCAGCGTAGACGGCCAGTTTTCATTAAAGCTCAGATTAGATGGCGTCTACACAAACGGCGAGGGTGGTGTCGCAATAGCTGCAGCCGGCCGCGTGGCTGGAATTCCACCAGAGGTGACCAGGTGTCGAATGTTGCCAACATCTGGCACCATGTGGCGGCTGTCGAACTGCCGCATCATTGCTTTCAAATGTTAAATGCGTGGCTGCACTGACGCATTACCAATAGCGTCAGCAATGCTATATGGGCAATACGGTGCAATGTTTAGAGTATGTTGTCTGAGGGTAATCTTCAGAAGCAAATCATAAGCTAAAATTAAAGCAATTTATGAACATGTAAGCTGTGTATTACAACTTTGTCTTTGCATATATATATATATATATATTGAGGGCAACCTCTAAAGGCGTGTCAGTACGTAATTCATGCCTACATGACATACAGTCTCGTCCGTTCGTATGTCACGGCAACTCTCGGTTGACGGAGATTCGGAACATTTGTATCTGTAAGTGGATGGCACGGCTATTGAATACCCTGACTCTGTAGAAAGTATGCCTGACACTTGACGCTTGCACTTGGCGGTTAGACGAAGCCTGGCTGAATACTAGTGTGAAGACTTCGTGCTCGTCCAGTTTTTCGATTACATTTTTCGTGTAAGGCTGGTCTTCCAGGAGAAGCTGAACCTGCGCCGTCTCGGGGACTTCAACCGCCCCCTCAGGTTCTTCGCAGATAATGAACAAACAGCGCGTGGCAGCGCGCCGAACTTTGGCATACCTTTTCCCACGTCAATTTGACATGTTATGTAAAACTTTTGAAGTCAGGCCATCTAGGGTCAACGAGTTAGTGTAGGTCAAGTGAGGTTACCTCCAAAAAAGTTCAACCAGTCATCACGCTTTAACAGATAGAGATGTTTTAATGAAACTTTCAGCGTTTCCTTATCTTTAGGGATGGAAGAAAACGTACGAGAGGAATTTTTCATTTTTTCCGTATTTTGACTAACTATTAATTTTTCATATTTGCCTATTAGAGTTAAAATCGAAGGTTCTGGCTAAAGTAAGCTTTTTTATTTGAGCAAGTTGACTTCGAACACGGTTTATCGGTCTGCTCTATGCATTACAGAAGGAAAATTAAAGAAAACTTGAAAACTCGAAATTTTGAAATTTCAAGTTATTTTGATTTTTTGGGTGGCCAAAAAATGTTATAGCCCTGGTCGATTTCGCTGTCTTTTTCTGATTCCAAATATTTTTGCTTGTTAAAATATTCCCCAAAATTAACTCCCCATATCCAAAAATATGATGTAAGTCGTGAAAATCTAGGCCTCCTAGTGACGTTACTTTCGGGGAAGTTTAATTTTTGCGGGTGGTGTCCGACCTTACTCTTCGAGCGCTTTCCGATGACACCCTTTTCGTTTCCGTGCGATGCTTAGTTTTGATATTAGAGGGGGTACTTTCCGCGCCCCGCCCCCAGAGACGGGGTGTGAGGATATAACCGGAGGGACCGGGCGGGTTAATCGACGTAAATATAGAAATAAACACTTCACCACTTTGGTGCAAACAATAACTTGATCTGGTACAAATATTCAGGACTCGAGGAACACGATTTGCAGCATTATCAACCCCCCCCCCCGAGACGGGGTGTGAGGATCTGACCGGAGAGACCGATCACGCTAATTAATTAACGGTTAAAGTATGAAAGGGTTAAAACACCGATCACGGGAGCGTTTTCAATGCTCCTTGTAACTAAGATGGAGATCAAAAGCTACTTCAAGAAACGTCGTCGTAGGCTGCGCCGAAATTCGGTTCTCATGCAAGCCGAGGGAAATGTATCTACAGCTATGACGTGGGCAGATGTGTGCTGCGCTAGTCTTCTGAGTTGACAAAATCCATTATCACACTCCACGTTTACGGTCAGTTGACGGCCAGTCGACGGCGTCTCGGCACTGCTGACAAACAAGACGTGCTGCACCGGAACATCAGACACGCCGACCAAGAGCGAGAGTCCACACACTGGTGGGCTACGTTATTTCGCTGGTCGATTTCGCTGTCCTTTTCTGATTCTAAATATATTTCTTTAAATGTCCCCCAAAAAGAACTCCCCAGAGCCAAAAACATAATGTAGGTTGTGAAAATCTAGGCCCCCTAGTGACGTCACTTTTGTGGAAATTTCTTTGGGGATGGACCCGGGCCCTACTCGTCGAACGCTTTCCGATGACATCTCTTTCGTTTTCGTACGATGCTTAGTTTGGATATTAGAGGAGGTTACTATCCGCCCCTTCCCCCAGAAACGGGGTGTGAGGATCTGACCGGAGATACGGGTCAAGGAACCTCATTGAACGTAACAAAAACATTCACATAATCTCTCTAGATCTCCTTAAACCATGAACCCGCATTGATGTTAGTGAATTTGTAGAAATTGGTGGACAAGTAATTTGATGGCGGATTGATGTTGATGCGCTTGAAGAACTTGACGAGACAAATCATTTAAGCGACAGATTTATTTGTAAAACCGTCCGATTTCAAGGCATCAATTTCGATCACTTCTTGCATATCAAGAAGTGGTACATACCCCCGTGGACTCGAGCAGGTGCGGTTGGGTAGGGGAAACGGGGAACGGGTCCGTTCCTAGGTGAAGGACTATCGCAAACGCACAAGATATTTGGAGAATAGGCTAATTGAGAGCTTGGTGGATGTAGTACGACAGCAACTAACAACTAGTTTCCATGTAAATTATCTCTGGGGAGATGATAAGAGGAATAAAACACGCAACGAGGCACCCATGGCCAAAGCCTGTTGTAGTTTGTTATCAAACAAAGTACAAATACTGCGTGAAAAGCGCAGCATTTTCAACAAGTCGCAAAGAATGAGAACGATTTTTAGCAAAGACCTATCAGTGGCGTTAGAACATTAGAATTAGGACACCAAGCGATGGGCGCTGTATGAAGGAAGCAGTCGATGCACCCCTGAGTCCAAATAACCAACCTAGAACACGAAAGAAGGCTGCAAAGGGGAAAGTTGTGGGAAAAGCTTTGTAGGATATCAGCGTAAGTACGGAGAGGATAGCCAGGGCCTAGGGGTGAACAGCTGGTGTATGCTGTATGTCAGCCGGTTGTGGAAATAAGAACGTGATATAGGGCATCGGGTAGGCGCAGAGTAAATTGGGTGAATGTGTGGGTGAATTCACCACCATGTGTGTGAGACAAGTGACTGTGTGATCGTATCCAAAGTCACCCATCATACATAACGGTCTCTGTGACCACCATAAGCATTTCGGATAGGGCACGGAGTGGTCGGTGTGTGGATAGATGGCTGGAGATAATGTAGGAGCAGAGTGGATCGGTTTTATGTCTCTAAAATAGGCATGGTAGGCACATGCAGTGTGTCTCCTGACGGATAACGCCACGATGTGGAAGAAGGTTTGAACGCGAAGTGGCAATTGATGCGTGCTATGATTGTGCAATTGCAAGTGCAAGAGTGCGGAATAATCCATGCAACTTTTGTAGTTGTATGTAGCCTTTTCTACGGTGTCGTTTTAATACACTGGTGAGGATTTAGGGCGGGGTGGAATCAATTCCTTGACGCAGATATGTGTCATGAAAGATAATAGCTTCATCCTGTTTTAAAGCAAAAATGCCAAGTTATTTAGCTACATAATTCATATCCTCAGCAAGTGAAACCCATGTATGGTTCAAGCCATTGCATCAGAGCAAAATCGAACACGACCATGACGATGAATGTCACGCGCTCACGCAACACTGCGTGCATGGCAGACGCCACAACGCACATATGAATGCACGAACAATCTTGCAAATATGGAAAAACGTATAAATATGCATACACTAACACCTCCAGAAAGAGTTATCACATGAATATTGACCCTGTATCTGAAGGCCGCGGCGGTGTCGTGAAGGGGTTAAGTGAGGGACACGAATGTAGGGGACCGTTTAATCGAGGTGATATCCGCGCAGAGGCCGTATTTAGCAGTTTTACTCTGCAAAGGGGTGCGTGAAAATTAGCTTGGAGCTAATTCCTGACGAATCGAAGGGAAAATGGAGCGGAAAATTTTGAAGCAAAAATACAGAATCAGTATGTCACGAGAAAATTTGTGTGCAGAAAAATGTCACATTGAACTCGCCTATGATTAAGAGAGGCTCTCACAAGCAACTTCGACCCTCGCTGAGTCGGTTGGTAAATCCACCTTCTCCGGGTCAGAGGTCAGAGGTCAGAGGGCTCTTGGAAGCCTTCCACACTAACGTCCGATCTACGTAAGCTGGAATAAAATGCAAAGCACAGTCGGAAGGCTCTCGTCATGAACATCCCGAAGCTCACCAGGAGTTATATAAACCAGAGAAGATTCGACTGCTGCTGGTCAGATCCGCCAGGCGATAGCCACCAGATGGTTTCGCCATCTCTATGGGCTGCACACTGATAAAGCCTGTGGCTAACACAACGCTCCTGGGAGTCACCGTGGACCCAAGATCGCCTGGGAAAAACATGCCGCTGCAACCTGCAGGAATTCCTACGGCATCCTGATAACCCTGCCGAAGCAGTCCACAGCGCTGCCGGAAGGCGTAAAAACGTTGATGGAATGCATGCCATTTTACGACATCTACTGATCAACCGCATGCGGAAGCTGCACCTGCACCGTGAAGAACAAGCTGCAGCGAGTCACTACCTACACTATCGGAATCGTGACGCTAGCTAACCGACTTGACCACATCACCCCAGGCATGCGTCAACTCCAGTGGCCATTTGTGGAACAACTCTTCAAAGAAAGAGACACCATCATCATCATCCACAAGCTACTCACATGAGAGACGTCGTCCAGCAGTCTCAGGCCTGGACCGACCTGCGGGAACAGCGTGACCCGCGCTGTCGGCTCGCGTCTCGTGCACTTACCTCGAGTCCGAACTAAGTTCGCGAGACGTTCGCCATATAAGGCGCCGCAAGAGCTTTGACCGACGCCCCACGGGCACTCAGAGGCGCGGGAACTGTGAACACGTGCGAGCTGGCAGTACATGGCTGGCTGCGCCCCGTGTAGAAACCAGCGTCAACATCGTGCTTTCTTACGATCTGCACTGTTATAACGCTTTGTCACAATAGCCACCATATGGGTGCCGACAAACAATCGGCGTTGTTGTTTATCAAAATATAGGCAGAAAGACGGTCTCTGACGACTAAGAATATAGGAAGGAACCAGTTGAACACATCGTAGTAAATGGTCATATTCAGTCCTGGAAAATTTGCATGATCAGCTCGCCACCAGCATCGTAGCTGGTAGCAAAGCGTGCATGATGTGTGTACACACTGTAGGCATCAAACAATCTGATAATGCTACGGCGATAACAAAACTGATGTCGAAAACACAATCAGTCGCATCCAACGACCCGCCCGACCCGGCGGCAACCCGGCCGCGTCAGCACATGCAGTTCGGTGACGAGGCGCTCTGGAGTGCCGACGATATCTGTTGAACTATCACATTGAGCTCAAAACAACACCTATATACACAGGTTGTCGTGTTGATAACTCGTACAAGATAGATACAGCTTGTATTCTTGATTAATAAACATTCAGAATGTGTGATTCAAGGCATTGTTTTAGATTTAGGCAATAAGTTTCTAATTCGTCCAGTAGATGGCAGTACCTCTGACCGCAAGCCTTTAAATTGGTCCGGGACATTAAGTACTCATGAGTCGTTTCTCGTTTGAAGGGTGGTTTGCAGGGTTTTCCAGCATGCTATGTTATACTTTCACCGGTCCTAAGCATTATGTGATTGACGACACACTCTACTTGGCATGGGGTGAATTCAAACCACCCACAATCATAACAACTATCAGTCCTGTGTGACGACAAACAACTAACAACGCCCGTGTGACGCGTGACGATCCGCGGGAGCATTTCCATTGTGTTCACCGACACCCCATTCTCGCGGGAGGGCCAGTGGGCGATAATCTCTGAGGACATCGGAGCAGTCGGTAATTCCTCCAAGAGGTTTCTGCTGCAGCTTCTTCCAGGTCATCACTTCGCTCCGGTTGCGAGGAAGCGATTGCAGCGCATGCCACTCATTGACCCGGCGTGAGCGAGCGGATCACGTCGGAACCAAGTGTGGCTGGGCACTGCCGCCGACATTTCCGAGGCCATGCAATCGCCACTTAGCCACGTCTCCATCCACGGAACTTTTCCCGAGTCTGAAAAGTTGAGTCAGAGCTGGCACGACTCAGAACAGGCATCGAGAGCGACCAATTTGTTTCGGATGCCTCGCACACGTTTTGGCTGACGATGGGAAGTCTGCATGGTGAGAGCGGCGCTTGGAGGCGAGACACTGAGCTGCAGCTCTGTTGCGTTATGCCCTGTATGGTCAGCGGCTTCAGGATTAACCCTCGCCGGGCTGACCGGCAACTCAACTTTCGCTAGGCCGAGAGTTCTTGATCCCCATGCAACTTCCGATCTACGTCAGCTAGAATAAGGTGCAAAGCTTCGCTGGAAGGCTCTGTTTGTAGAAAGCCCAAATAATTGGCGGGCCTAGAATGAAATCCCTATAAATAGGAAAAAGGGTAAGAATTCTTATATTTCGCCATTGTTGCTCAAGAACTACAAAGATGAATATATATATATATATATATATATATATATATATATATATATATATATATATATATATATATATATCGGTTCCTTTCAACGGAACCATTCAAACATAAGGTGTGCATCTGTTTCAGATCTGAAAATCTAATGGTCAGGTCAGGTCACGCCGTATCGTGAGATTAAGTAAGTAAGCAGTACAGTACAGCGACAATCTACATAATGATATTTTGATCACCTCAGCCTGTGCTTACGTGCACACTGTTTGGAAAGTAATGATAATAAAGGCCAAATTAGGTTTAAAAAAAGTTGGATTACCTAAGACCAGATCATCTTAGGTCGTTGGTTGGTCATCCAATGTCATGTCGTGCGACTTAGGCGGTGCGGAAGCCGAATTCAGTTATGACTTCAAGAAGAACAGCAATATTCTATACAAGGTGGCATTTCGTAGAATGTGCACGGTACTTGATATGATCTTATCTCCGTAACCTCAACCATAAGAACAATTTCGAGAGCGCAGAGTTGGTCGTCTTGATGAAAGAAAAACAGTTTGTTACTAATGTGTTGCAATTACGTTGAATGACGTTACATCGATATTCTCGATGGGTCTCGAGAGCCCCTCCCCCTCGGTCTGGCGAGGGTTAAACTTGCGGAGCTCTAAGCGGAGCCCCGGAGGAGACGTTCCGGGCCATCCTGTCCAATTTGTCACTTATGAAAAACTTAAGAAAAACAATTTGTCACTTATGTGCTGCAACCACTTTGAATGACGTTACATCAAATGTTTTCGCACATTTCTCCTTCTAACCCGAACCAGGTCAATAAACTTTGATGACCTCGACCTAATTGTGTGCGAGATACGCAAAGCAAATGTATGAGAAGGTATTGCAAGCTTGCTGTCTCTGCATCTACTCCTCACAGGAAGCATCTGAAAGGGTATTCTCGAGAGCCCCCTCCTCGGTCCGACGAGGGTTGACCTTGCGAGCGGCGCTCTAAGTTGACCCCAGAGCCGCAGTTTCGGCCCGTCCTACCCTGTACTGTCGTCCGGCCCGGGATTGACCTCCACGTCACCTCAGAGAACCAGCGGTGACAGGCTGAAAGTAGACTCCGAATTAGCCCACCAAGTTATCCGAGATATATAATATCTGAGTGCCGTGATTGGATTGGCAATTATGGCATGTGGGTGACCCTGTGCGGAGGAATATATAGTGACGCGTCCATTGCTATCACCAACACATTTGGGTTTCAATTGATGCGCATGCATACCGTTGGTAGCTTCGGAATAAAAATTGCATGGCATACAATTTTATTGCCGGACAAGGTAGGATATCCAGCACAGGTGAGGCCTCAGTTCGGCGAAGCGACCTACCCACTCGATATTCATGAGAAAAAAAACATAGCTGGACATCCTGGTTGGGTCGGGGTCCGGATCCCTCCTGGTGTGGCACTCCGCTAATGTTGAACTTTTCCCAGTTCAATCTGAAATTTTCGGAACCATGAATCCGCCACCTGGCGTAGTAAGAGACTTCCTGTCTTGCAATGGAAACATGATATCGTAGAATGAGGACACCTTTGAAGGATGTCATAAATTATTGAGTGCGGTGAACTGTGCAAGCTCCGCCATATACCGGACATGGTAGTTCGGAAGTCATGGATTCCATTGAATATTGGATATAACCATCGCTGCGCTTGTGCCTACTGGTGAGTGTGGACCGTCTGTATGCAAAGAAACACAACCGAAATACATGAATTCATGCAATTTACCTCTAACCTCTACTTGGGTGATATTTGTATTACAAACTTTAATTAAGTACTGCGCCTTTGCATATTCATTAACACACAATGGCGATGGGCGCTGCATGACGAACGCAGTCGATGCACCCGTAAGCCAAAATAACCAACAGAATGGCGAGATACACGAACTATAAGTGAACAGAATGTCCGGAAATTTGACAGTTACCTCGCACATATTGAAGGGATGCTTTGATATTGCACACTTATTCGGTTTTACGAGTTGCTACTCGTATTTGGAGCGCTAGTTTACTCTGGCAGTGGCGGGTGTTTCAGTGGCGGGTGTTTCAGTGAAGAGTGTTTCAGTGGCGGGTGTTTCAGTGCGAGTGTTTCAATGGCGGGTATTTCAGTGGCGGGTGTTTCAGTGCGAGTGTTTCAGTGGCGGGTGTTTGTGCCGTGCTGTGACGTGCACAGTGTATCGGAGCAGCTGGAGATATCTTCGTTTGATGAGATTGATAAAATGACGTCACTCAGAATATCGTGTACTGGTGAGATACGATGCACGCCAGCTATAATTCTGAGAGCTTGATTCTGAACAGCTTCCGGTGATGCACACCTTGTGACAGACATATTACAAAGCAAGAAGGCATAGCATTGCACCATGCTGGACAGTGATCCAGTGCCAATTGTACAGAATGGCATTCCCGATTAATGCTTTAATCTGTGGACGTGATTGCCGTCTCGTTTAAATAGAGTGAGCATCTTAACCGAAGAGCAATTCGGTGAATTCCATGGGAAATGTCGTGTATTATCATGAGGCAGAGTGTGCAGGATGGCACAGCATACTGAGTCAGTACCTGCTCCTTCTGCATAGGGGCGGAGACAATGTTGTCATGGCTGACCATAAGTGTTCGAATTGACATGGAATTTTGCTTTGACAATTTTAGACATTCTGCCACGGATACCTATTCTACATGAATTGATTAACAACACAGCTCAAGGGAGACTAATTCACAGGAAAGGGAAGTTCCCCACAGATTGTGACACCTTGAAAATGACACCTATGGTGCTACACGGTATAATGCAGTCCAGCGCGAATCATTGCTCCGCGCTGAAGGGCATTTTATGAGCACAGTAGAACGACGTGATGTGCTCAAGGACATTTGTTCCGACATGTCGGCATAGTCAGGTCTGGACTATGTCCTGATTTATAGCTTCATTTTTGACGGTTCCTCTAAAATACCCTCCCTGCGCTGCACATTTCGCCGCTAATCGGAGCCCTCCCACCAAGAAGGTTAAGACATCGATACTTTACACCAGTGCACTCTGACTCAAGTGCGAGGCTTTCTTGTACTCGAACTCAAGTGTACTCAAGTACACGCTGCGGTACTCCGGCTCAAGTGTACGCTTACTGTCTCGGCGCGCTTTCGGTGCTCGGCACGGCGGCTTCAGATAAAGGGCTGCAATGAAGTGAGAATCATGAGTACCGACAAGGCTGACGCCGGAGGAATTACGGCTATTGCAATATAACTCGTGCAGTGGTGTGTTTTCACGTCTATTGCTTTTGTGCAACACCCATTTCCCACAATGCTCATGCTCAACGGCAAAGTAACTGGTTCCGGAAGCATCTCATAGCAGTTAGTATCGGACGTATCCCACATAGAAGTGTGACTGGTACCAGACGTAGCCCACAGTTACCAACTGATATCGGACGTATCTCACAGTTACGGGCGCCACATCAATGACCAGTGGAGCGACGGGATCAGTTGGAGATATGGCGGGACTCAAACTTTGCGCGCGAAAACGTCAGCCAGCGCCTGGCGTTCTGCCAACTGAAAACACTTCCATCGCAGCATGTCGCGCCTATCTCACTGCTGGCAGGAAGAGGTCAAACCTGTCTCACTGCCGGCAGGAAGAGGTCAAACCTGTCTCACTGCTGTCAGGAAGAGGTCAAATCTGTATCACTGCTGGTAGGAGGAGGTCAAACCTGTCTCACTGCTGGCAAGAGGAGGTCAAACCTGTTTCACTGCCGGCAGGAAGAGGTCGAACCTGTCTCACTGCTGGCAGGAAGAGGTCGAACCTGTCTCACTGCCGGCAGGAAGAGGTCAAATCTGTATCACTGCTGGCAGGAGGAGGTCAAACCTGCTTTATCGCTGGCAGGAGGAGGTCAAACCTGTCTCACTGCTGGCAGGAGGTCAAACCTGTCTCACTGCTGGCAGGAGGTCAAACCTGTCTCACTACTGGCAGGAGGTTAAACATGCTTGAACGTGGAGGTCGCCCCTATTACAGAGTAGACGCAAAGATGCGATTCGATCCTGCGGAGGCTTCCCTAACCTTGTTCAGGTCATACATCACCTGGCGTTCACTTCGACGGCAAAGCTCAACTTGGTGTCTAATTGCATTTTTGGGTACCGTAAAGTGGTATTTTGAGCACTATTTCAAAAGTCTCAAATGAAGTCAACACTTGAACCTCATCTCACCCCTTGCCTATTTCCTCAAATTTAACAAGTTGCATATGGTTAGTATCCTAAGATACCATGGAACACCATCATAACAATGTGAAGCGCATAACTGCTACTGTTTTTACACAGGGAACTATCGAAAGTGGAGCTTTTTTGCAAATATTTGCCTTTGAAGTGACCGGAGAGGTCAGCCAGTGACGCAATGTATAAAATCTGGTAGCATTCATGAGATCGCGCGACGTAGAACGCGCTGCTCTTTTTGCATGCCACTACCTATCCCCGTTTCGAAATGCTAGAAATCCTCGCCCGTGGGGGGATGTCGTGGATGGGTGCCGAAGCGCTAAATGGAACCCAGTGACACTTTCAATACCATCTAAAACATATTTTGTGGAGCTTGTGGTAATTGTGCGTTGCTAGGTCATATCAGGCCACGGATGTATGACATAAATGGAAACTCCTCCGACAACTTAGGAACGAAATCTCCGATTATCTTATCTTGGCGTGACCTAAAGCGAGACGTATTCCTCAATTTAGACTGATGGATGACTAGTCTGATATTTGGACATTGCCCCTGTTCCATGCCAAGGACATTCACGGTCATGAACCTAAAATGACCTCAGACTTCCTTTTTATCTTGACAGAATATCTAGAACGAATTGAAGCCCTGAATCCGATTTCGCAGCCTGTTTTTACCCTAGGATGGGTGGAAACAATTATTTTTGCCAGCATTCTATGAAGTGTTCAAGTGCAGGGTCGGCCCTTGACCTGATCTGACCCGTGGCCTATGCATGAAATGGAAGTTCAGATGTGTCATTACATCCGTGAAGCACCGAAGAACACTCTGACCATAGCTAAAAGTGTGTATTTGTTGCAGCCTAGGAAGCGTTTGCGGTGATCTTCTGAACAATTTAGATTATTGCGATAATTGGGTTTTGATCTGATCTGGAGGTTGGCATTACTTCCAGGCACAAAAAATCGTATGTCATTTCCCAGATATCGTCCTACCCCACAAGCCTTTTGGATGTCTGTACCACGCTTCCTTTGTAAACGCCAGGGTGTTACACCCCTCTCTCCCCTCCTGGTGAAACTAGCAAAATTCCACACACGTAGGGGGGGGGGGGCGAATCGTTGGATAGCCTAACACAGCGAACTTGACACCTGATCAGCTGTTCGGAAGGGTCAACATATGTAATTCGAAAGGGTGGCATGTTTGTAATGACGCCAAGGAGGTAAAGCCTTCATTTGCGGAAGAAGTTAGAACAGTATACATAAATAATGTCATCCCGTAGTCGATATGGTCACATCTGCGCCTTTGTCAGTTGCAGCTGGATATAGTTGCAGTACTGCAGAGCGCAGTAGAGGCAGTGCACGATTTGTGATTATCTGCACAGCATGAACGATGCAGGAATTATCTTTGAAAACATTTGGGTTACGGGAAGGATCAAGCCGATTATCCATCCTCTGCACCGGACGGGCTAAATATGATCGAATGGAAAACTGATGAAATAGAAACACAAAAACAGGAAATAGTAATGTCAGTTCACGTCATTAGGTCAACTTGACATATAAACTGCGTAAGTGTTTGTACGCAATATCATGCGAACCGGAAATTGTATATACGATTGCAAACATTGTTTCTCAATAGTGTTTGACACGTGGAGCACTTCAGATCACTGAAACATGACCTGAAACGTTGGAGCACTTCAGGAAACTGAGACATGACCTGTAAAGTTGCGACAGCACACGTTTCGCAATCACTCTGGAGGCAAGATACGGACTATCACATAGCAAATATCACGTTCATTTCGCTTCTGATGCAGCATTTTGCAGCATTTTGTAGCATGCATGCAGTACGCGGCATTTTGCAAAGCATTTAATTCCGGAAATTTAGGTAGAAGTTTTGAATGAAAAAGAAATGAAGACTGGGAGTTTGGGCGCATTGGTTTTTCCCGTAATGTTCTCAAAAGGGGGAAATATTTGGTCTATGTTGGTGCCACTCATGCCCTTTTCCTGAACACAATCTGTCTCGATAATCGACAGCTTTTGACAGCAGTTGGCATGACATGACAGCAGTTCTTCGGATAATACCTGACACTCGAGCATGATTTCCGCCAGTGGTGCACCACACGAGTGTCTGTTGTGTTTTCAAAGCCTCTCGCCTAAACACCGAGATGGCAATAACATGTTCCCTTGGCGCGCTGAAAACACACGTCCTCCCATTTGCACTTGTTGCCAGGCAGCAGCTGACGATAGTCCGGTTACTGCACTACAGGTGCTGCAGTACGTGTCAGGGTGCTGCAGTACGGGTTCGGGTTCTGCAGTCCTGGTGCTGCAGTATGGGTCCGTTGCTACAGTACGGGTCCGGTGCTGCGGTACGGGTGCTGCGGTACGGGTCCGGTGCTGCAGTACGGGTGCTGCGGTACGGGTCCGGTGCTGCAGTACGGGTGCTGCGGTACGGGTCAGGTGCTGCTGTTCGGGTGCTGCGGTACGGGTCCGGTGCTGCAGTACGGGTGCTGCGGTACGGGTCAGGTGCTGCTGTTCGGGTGCTGCAGTACGTGTCCGGGCGCTGCTGTCCGGGTGCTGCAGTAGACCACAAAGGCGGTGGACGATTTGTGACCATGTGTACAGTGTGATGCGTGAATAGGTGTGGGTGGTCGGAAGGGTGGAGACCGATTTCACCATGCTCTGACACCAATGCCATTAACCGGACGATATCGCTCGGCCTGCGACGGCGGGCAGACTTACTCCGGCACTTACCTGCGCAGTTTATCGGCTCGATAACGGCAGCGGCGGCTCCACTGACCTCTTCACAACCTGACGGTGACCCAGGTGACCTGCGGGGTCACGGACGCCATGAATGCAATTTTATGCGATGCGTTCATTAACACTGCCGACTCTGAAGAAGTGTGCCAGTGTAGAAAGTCACGTAACTTGGATTCGCCGCGCCATTGACGTAGTTTGAGGTCGTTGTTGCTAATGGTGTTTCGTCGCATGACGTGAAACGGAGGTGCGCTCAGCTCACGCAGAGACCCATTCAGCCCCGAGCAATCACACAGTCATGGCACTGATGAATGACTATCGCCGTTCTCCATCCATGTATGTTGCATGCTTCTCACACAGCTGTTCACCATTGTTTTAGTATCCCTCCATCCCCCTCTCTTTCTCTTTCTCTCACTCCCTCCCTTCCCCTTATATTATTATATCAAATATTTGTAAATTCGATGCTCGACCGGCATACGTTCTTCACAAGTAAAATTTCCTGCTTCCGATCTCAGCCATAGGCCTACTTTGCCCGTTCTGCAAGAGGAATTTGTTCTTCGAATTGTGAGACAATTTTGTTCTTCAAATACTGAATGTGTAAAACGGGCTATTAAAAGTTCAGCCCGCCTCAGGAAATTCCCATTCCAGCAGCGGCCACTGGTCCCTCGTCTTCTCTCCGAGCACGCGTTCGGCAACTAGTCAGCAACACCTGCAGTATGAAATCCAGCTGACCCGCCGTGCCTGCAGTATGGGATGACAGCTGAGCGGTGATGCCTGCAGTGCGGTGTGACAGCCAGCTCACTCGACACACCGCACGCCTGACCTCACTGACCGGCCCATTTCAGCGCGCACAATGGCGAAAGGGAAGGGCACGTCGCTCGACGGCGGCCGTTTCCGCACAGCCCTGTCGCTGGCGCGCCGCCGCCGCCTGGCCACCTGGCGGCGGCCGATTGTGCGGCGGTTTTGGGCCGACTCTAATCCTCTCGGGAGACGGCGGCTCGACTGTGCCGCGGATTCCTATGGGGAGTTTATCCCGCGGCGGCCGGCACGTCAGATGATGGCGAGGGGGACGGGGGTTAGCATTCTGCCGGAGACGGCGACAGACTTCGTAGTGGGCGCTGAGGGGAGCTGTGGACGAGCTGCACGTGACCGGCGCCCGCAGCAGCGACTTACCCGGGACGGAACTGCGCGGCCGGCTCAGCCAGCGGCCGACACAATGACCGCTTTTAACAGATCAACTCCTGATCGGATTGGAGAGCTGGAGGGCCTGGCGCGTCGGCAGGGGCAGGCCAGCTGGTCGCCAGGTCGCACGCGGGGAGTGGTGGGGAGGGGAGGGGAGGGGTGGCGGCACGTCCGTAGGTGTGTCAGTACCGCGTTGCACGTCGTTAATGGGAGGCATGGAAGCTCAAGGAATGCTCTACGTAGAAAGCTTGAAGTGTCAAAACGCCCCTGTCCTATTTTGAAATATGCTTCGCTACACAGCACAAGGAATTATGTACTACACTAGCGACAAAAGAGAATCACCTCTGTCCTGCTGTAATGTCTATGCTGCATATACTAATTGAGAAAGGACGAGCTTGCCACCGTCTCGCTCCCTCTGACGGATGTTAGGCTATAGTTAGCCGACAGCTTCCCGGCTGACAGCAATAACACCCAACAACTCCAGCATGCACTAACCATCTACCAATCTGTAGTACGACTGCTCGCGACAGGACAGGAGATGGGTATGTAGATCATGCGTCCTGCCCTTAGATCTCACAGGAATCTCTCTGGAGTTCCCAAGGGCTCGATGAAGTCGATATTAAAGACAAAGAAGTGAAAGCGAAGCTAGCGTATACGTTCTCTCTAGCCGTTGTCCTGTCATGTTTTATTGACACGCTTGAGGTACTGGAAATTTTAGGCTTCCCTTACCACAAAGCATGGATTACTTCATTTCTCCAGGACATCTTAAACTCAGGTACTCAGGACTCTCCGAACACGGATCGCCAAATCGTCATGGCCATTGCTGCTGAAATTACTCCATTCAAATTCAAGGGATGCCTATTTCGTAATTAATTTCTAGGGCGACTTGCGCATTTTGAATGCAATGCAGCAAGTCGCCCTCGAAATTAACTACGAAATACGCAATAATGAGCAAATGAAGGTTTCGATATCTACCAATTCGAAAATATCCACCATCTGATCATTTTAGTTTCATCACACATAAGACGTCACGTTATTTGGAACGGCCCTCTTCATAGATCCTTTTTCGACGGCTTTCAGCCGTCATTTCCTGGCATCGCAGTATGAGATACAGAGCGCGATACTTATCCAGATTACGGCTGCTCTC